>JAVYIG010004695.1:0-154706 GCA_035222895.1 Strongylocentrotus droebachiensis | reverse complement strand
TATGAAATGTCTATATGTTTGATTATTGATTTATGTCATATTTTGTGTTATTTCAATTTGAATTGCAATTGTATTGTATATAACCTTGTGACATGGATAGCAATTCAGCCATTGGCTGCGATGATCTTTTTAATAAAAACCATTTTTTATCTATGTGTCTCGTGTCATGATGAAGGACATCTTCTCCTTGATGAAAATATCTAGAAGAGGTTTAGATGTCCCAAGGAAAACTAATTAATAACACAATACACGCGATACATGCACTTACATTAAACCTTCTTCTGTAAAAATGTAGTTGATAATTACCTTGTTTGTCTGAACAGTCGCCTACGCCTTTTCAATCTTGTCGTGTTTACATCCCGAAAGTGAAACCACTCTTCATCAATCAGGCCAGTCTGACACTCTGAGAAAATAGCTTTGCAGAAAAGAGTTGCAATACTGTGCATAGCCTCCAATGGCGGATATTCAGCAACTACCTGACACGTTCGACGTATACTTCAGTCTGCGTCAACGCTGCATAGATGTAAAATAATATTCACGATTTTCAGACGAGAATGAGTGTTTATTTGCTCGGGTGTACTTAAGCGACCTTTAGCACAATAATTTGGGCAATGTGCATATATACTCATACCAGGAACAAGGAACAAAAGAGACCGTCGTCTAAATAGGTTCTTTGGTGCTTAGTCTTACGTAATATCAAAAGGGATTTGGAGGCGAACAATACAAGAGTACTTATAGCTCAAACGCAGACACTCTCGATGGCTTTAAATGTTCTGTTAAAAGCGGGTTCCGTTTCCGTGAACACTTACGATGAGAATTAAGGATCAATAGCATTGACAAAAAAAAATATTCCGGCTATCCTGAGCTCGGTATCCTTAAACCCTGTTGCTATTTTTGTGGATCTTCATAGAAATGTTACAGTACAAAACCAAAAACTCTAAAAGGATCCAAGATTTTTAAACCCGAGGTATTAAACATTTGCTTTTCTCAGTATGTGCAAACCGTACACATGCATAGCTTTTTCGTCAATATAAACTTTCTATGCCATGGGCGTGATAGAGGGCAGGAAGGGGGGGGGGGGGGGGGGGGGTGGCTGCGCAAAAAGTTTATATAAAAATTTGAAAATTCGAGAAAAGAGCTTAGTAGTAATTAAGATATCTCCTAAATATGCATGCATTTGGAACACCAATACCCGGCCGAAAAAACACGAGATAATTCGCTAATTCAAAGAAATGATTTCGCTATGGTTGTATGGTAAACCATTTCTACTACCTATGTATTTCATGATACTTGGGAACAATTGATTTACATTGAATTGTCGATAAGCGATTTAGACATAGTAATTTGACTTCTATTCCTACTTTTCGTAAAAAATAGTGAACAATCCTGAGAAGAGTACAATTAATATTTCTGTTTTATTGGAATTACTTTCAACTTTATATGCATAAAGCAATTAATTTCGAAGCACCTGAATTAACGTCGCCATGATGATGTTAGACAGGTTTGAACAAAACAAATCTTCAGGCATACCATCTCATTATTTCACAAATTGCATTGTCACATGTTCGGAATTCACAGTAATATCAAATCGTTTGACATCTTAGACCGACAATTCTTGAGTTTTTGAAAATTTGGATTTTCTCCCCATAACAAATTTTTGATATCGAGACATTAATGTTTTGAATGATGTGAGAATAAAAGTACCCGAGCAAACAATGGCCTAGCTTACAGACATTTTCAGATTTGTTTCTGCCTTTATCACATTCTTCTGAAGACCCTATATCATCCGACATAGCAACAACTTTTACAAGATTAATATGCAACGCACTACATTGTCGCACCGGGTCTGGCGGTAAAAACGTTTATACATTGGAATAAATTAGTGAGCAGTAAAGGTAACAATTTTGAAACGATGTAATCTCTGCCTTTTTCATTCTTTGTTTGCATTTACATGTATATATTGTCTCTAGATATGAAATTTCCCCACCTTTCAAGCATTCAAATAACCTTAAAACTTATTGGCTCAAAGTTGCCTTCAATTGATTATATTCTTTCTCTTTCCGTCTTTATCTCTGCACTAAATAATATATATGTGACATATTCTCCGTTTATAGATATATTTGTCATGTATTTTTTTGCACATGTGTGCCTTTATCATTTTATCTTTAAATGGATTTGATGCCCTATAAGTCTTATATTTAGTGTTATAGATTTTTTTTTTCAATACATATACAAAACATTAAGAATATCATAGTTGCAGTTTTATTTGAGTTACATAGGCCTGTTTTCTAAAGAGGAAGTATATTTCAAAAGATGATATATCATCCTTTTATATTACGAAACTAAAACATAATCCAAACAATAAAAATTATCATTATAAATCATCTCACACATATCATACTCAACGACTCTTATATCCTTCATTGTTTTTCTGTTTTTGTGTTCATGGTCGTTCTATGAAAAACAAAGACTTAGTGAAAGTGGGATAGAAACTAGAGTATACTTAAATTAAAGGAGAGTGGTTGACAAGTGGCTTGGTTGCGAAACGTGACTCTTTATTAATGATTGATTAGTTTTGTTACATTCTTTATAGTGAAGATTAATCATAGCAATTCAACATTAAAATTCATTCAAAATGCATTATAATAAGTTACTCAAATTAAGCACGTTATACAATAATATAAAGAGTTAGGAAAAAGGGAAATTATGAAAATGCAATGATAAAAAGCTTGAATTAGCCATTCCAAGTAATTTCACTCGATCTCTCGACATAAAGAAAATACAAACCAAAAATATATTTGGAAATAACCATGTCTCACTTTAAAAAATGCCTTCACACCACAAACCGGAGTATTATTTGTTTTAAATATTAACAATTACAAATTATCATCATAAGCGACACATGTTATTGAGCTCATTATGTGATGTAAAATGAAATATGTCTCAATAGAAATATAATCTATACAGATTAAATACCAGAAAACATATTCTAGTTGAACACGAGTATAATAACCTTTATGTTGCTAAGCTAACGTGAAATACATGCAAGCAGTGACGAGTAGAGCATAATTTTATTCAAGATATACCAATTTATGAGCTACTCTTTCTTTACACCAGAAAGTGATAATGTCTTTTTCCCGATATTTTGAGAAATTCTCAACATTTAAATGAAATGGAAGGATTAACAACACTTTTTGTTTACATATGTGAATAACCATCATGTAAGAACTGTTCATATAATACTCGAATCAAGCAATACGATTAGATACATTGTTTCAATATCAATTTGATCAAGAACAAATGAATTGATTCAGTATATATATGAAAATGAGAGAAAAATAAGAGAAAACTTGGGAAAGAATTTCTTTTTACATCTGCCTCAAGCATGATACATCATTCAACCATAAATTTCCTCAAAATGTTATCATTCTAATCACATTAATTCACCGACATATGCCTACGTAACAATGTTTCATTTGTAACATGGATATACTTTTATGGTGCAATTCATTTAAACAGAACTCTCTTCTCCTACAATTAATTTAATGACCTGCTATTTGATTTTTTATGATATCAATTAAAATGTCTAAGCATGATATAGTATGCTATTACTCTAAGGGAAATATAAAGGATACAGGTATGCTTTTCTATATTGGTTTAAATAAATGAAAGGCTTAAAAGTAGTTTTAAATATTTACAAAAGGTTATATATAGATTGGTGGTTTAGTGTATTTTACATTAACTTGAAATTGTGCAAATCTGATCCTTGTGATTTTTTCATGAACTTTTTAACTCATGAATTATTACATTATAAATCATGAAAATTCTTAATCATTTCAAAGGTTTTAACGAAAATTGAAAGAAGAATTACATGGTCATGAAGAACGGGAACAAGTGCATCGTTACACATATGTTTCTTTCAATTTACAGTGGTATACATATCATTTTCTTCTAGTCATTGCATTCTTAGGTTATGTCTATGAGATTAGTACGTTACCATTGATTATTATTGATCAATATTAAGTGTAGATCTACTATTATCAACGCTCATCATTCATGAACTATTCCATTTCATTATAGAGAAAGATTATTTAAACAAACACACAAATATTATTGAAAAAGTTGGACAAGTATACTTATCATATTTACAATATAGCTTGAGAAAATACACAGATTATCTCATGTTATACAGCACAATACGTTTTGTATTCTTCATGGGTATATTAAGTGACAGTTTCAAAAGGGAGCAAAAATGATACATTACTACACATATACAGATTTACAGGCTTGTGAAAACATGTTTTAACATATTCCTTTCTTTGCATCATTATATACACGGATTCTTATACTTTCATTTCTTACACGATCATTTAATCACGTTTCCTTACATCATATTCGTCGGCATTTCTGTACGAAAACACGAATGCTATAATGCTAACACCATGGGCTATCGTTGATAAGGCTAGCACAGTTAAGAGCATCGTTTCCATGGAAATCGTTTCCATGGAAATGGTTTTCATTGGAGAGTTTACATCAGTCGTATTCGTCTCTTCATTCACGACGCAATTTGACGAGGGGTCATTTTCTTGAGTCACAGAATCGTCAGTTGGCGATGTCGGCTCGGTCTTTGTAATATTCACGATGAGGGTTTTGCATCGTAGTTCGTCCGTCGAATCGTTTGGTTGTTTCAGATCGCTATCATGTACGGAAAGGAATGACACGCGATATTGGTGGTCTGGTAAATTCAATTGTCCAATGCTATGCACTATTATATTTGAGGAATCATCCTCTTCTCCGCAAAGGAAAACGATGTTCCCAAAACGATCAGCAGTCATGGTATCAGGTTCTGTATAATTGACAGGTTGCAAATCGCAACTGTTATTATACCACCACGTTAAGGAAAAATTCTCGTTTGGGGCGCAACAATTAAATGTTACATATTGAATTTGGAGTACATCGTCTCGAATCGTATGTTGTTTTACGGGAGGAAAAGAACACGTTTTATTACGTTGCCTCGTGTGCGTAACCAAACATTCGGCCGGCATAATTCTCTCGTCAAAAATAAATTCGGGATCGACGTAAACACTGAATTTGTTGGTTAATGTAAAGTAACTAGCAATATTCATCTCAGGAGCAGAATATTCATACAGCACCTGATTTCCTGCCATAAGTTGTGCTTGATCCCCAACGTTCACCTGCAGCCATTGGCAAGACATCTGTAATTTTCCGCGCCCTCTTTCAAGGATCGTTGAACAGGTGGGAGGAATAACCTCGATGGTTAAATTCAAAATTAAAACCGTGCAAATGAAACGTGCACCCTCGGTTATTTTAACGATGTGCGTGCCGGAATCGTTCTCTTCAACGAACGCGATACCCAACTCGAACTCGGTGTCGAAGGATAGCTGAGTTAACGTATACCGATCAGGATTGAACAATGTATCGCTGCTGATGCATTCCAGAGAACGATTACATTCTCTCATCCAAGTCCCATCTTTAGTCCATGCCAATGACTGGGTGCTGACCAGGGCATCTTTCAGACTAAATCGCATAAAAATATTCCGACCGTTCACTGCTGATATTGCTCTTGTTTGAAGCCCATCACACCAGAATGGATCGACGTCAGACAGAGTCAGGTGATATAGAACTTGCAAAACCGCAAACATACACCCTCCTTTCAGCAATGGAGAAAACGAAACAGAATGAACATTAAACATGTTTCCAAGATAATGACGCAAATGGGTTATAAACACTTTGCTTTTGAGACCTGCAAGTGATTATGAATATGTTGTCATTTATACTTCACTTATGATTTCAAACAACACTTTTCTTCAGCACTATCATAACCATACATGTACACACGAACTTACAGTACACACTCACACAAATACGTGTACGGACTCAAATGTTCACACATACACACAGACACACAAAGCATGCTCTATGTTTTAGAAATTACTGAATTGTGAATGATTTTTCCTAACGCAAATTTTGACCAAGGTTTGAGAAATGTTGAAAACAAGTACTATTCAGTATAGAATAATTTCATTCTAGATTAAATTCATTGAATAATAGTGATCGAATGTACGACGACGCAAACTCCGGGCACCTTCAAGCTTATCCCGACTTCAGCCTATTTCATGGGAAATTTGAGTCCGTGATTAAATGACTTTCACTTTTCTTTTATAGGATCATCTAAAACTTGGCTCCATAAAAACTACCCACCTCTATTTAATATACCAAACTATCGTACGTTTCGTTCTGATCGTGACCATGGTAGAGAATATATGGAAAAGTTTGCTTGGATTTGTCTTATAAAATAAGTTGACCACAAACTAACTCCCACATAGAAGGCTCGTTCACACATGACAATTTGTGCGATTCGAATCGCGATGCAAAGATTGATTTTTTTTTGCGACCATTCACACACAGGGAAAATTCTCGCTCGACGGCAAGAATGTTCGAACCGCACTTTTGCAACATGCCCGCTCGGAATCCTGGGATTAAATAAATCGAATTTTGATTCTTACACACACACAGCGCCTGGCAAACTATCGCGATTATTCTGAAAAATAGCAAGACTTACTCCGAATTGGATCGCGATGCGTATCGCGAAGATAAGTGAAATCATTCTGTGCAAGTACCCCCCCCCCCAAAAAAAAAGAAGCCAAAATCGGTTTTTAAATCTCACTTCTTTTCTGTAGGTGTAAACTTCCCTAACGTTGAGTGGAGGGGCCACGGGCCACTGGCTTCAACGGGCAGGTAGTTGGTCAAGCGTCTAGTTTCCTTTATTCCGACAACAATATACAACCAATTAACACAAGTTTAATACCAGAAGAAAACTAACGATTAGTATATTCATTAGCCGCTCGCGTCTTACTTTTTCATACCACAAAGACGCTAACCGCTCGCAAAAACCGCATGACCACAATGGAATGTGTAAGGGTTTGCGAGAGCGGCCGAAGTGTAATTGAAACTTGCTATTTTGCTCTTTCTCCAACGAAAAAGAGCAAACCTTGTGCTGGATTACTTTGTTTTTCCGACAAAAGTGCAAAGAAAGTGCTATATTATTTTTTATATTATACTTTTTGAAAGGTTACCCAAGTGACGAACTTTTATACCTGGCGCATGCTCACATACGAACTGTTATACTTGACGCATGCAAGGAGGTCACAAACAATTAGACTTTGATTATTTATTGCTTTGCCTCACTATTTATAAAGGTAAAAAACTAAATAAACTGAGATTTGAACCCTCACGGCAACTCCAAGGTTCTATTAGTAACACACTGTCCTTACCGATTGAGCTAACGATGAGTTGATGAAAGATTGCTTTGTATAATTACTATCACCCTATTGACCGCCCTACCGGATTCCACGTGCGCATGCGCTGGTTTCCTTCGCAAGTGCGCATGCGCAGGTTCCCCTCCCGAGCTCAAAGTTCGTAGGAAAAAAAAATTAGCTCCCGGGTACCCCAATGCTGGAAAGAAACGCACTTTTTCATGCACACATTGTTATTTGTTCTATGCACGCAAGTCAGATTGAGCGGATGATACAACGTTCCTATATGGCGGGGTAGCGCTATAAACACATAATCATTATACACTAAAAGTTAGATCCGACTAACACACTCAAGGCGCTGAAGATTTATCTATTGAAATAGTAGATTATTAAACCCAAAACATAATAGTTGGCATCATGTATAGACCCCTAATCATAACGTCAATATTTTCTTGGACAATTTTGATAAATGTCTTGATACTGTTTCCCGAGAAAATAGAGAAGTTTATATCATTGGCGATTTTAACATTGTTCTTTTAAATGATGATGATAAACACTACATAGAATTTAGTAGTATACTGCAATCTTATGCATTCAATTCTCATATTGACAAACCGACAAGAATTTCATGTATTTCCCAAACTCTCATGATAATTTATTTTCGAATGTAGCTCATAATAATTTTATAAATGGTCTGTTGTGTTACGATATATCTGACAATTTACTGATATCTATTATTTCCGACTTTCACTTTGTTGAAAAAAATGAATTAAAATAATTGTGCAATTTATAGAAGGTAAACAAAACAAATATTGAATCATCAAACTTTGATTTAGCCCAAGAAGAAAGGGTCGATGTATTAAATATACCTGACGTTAATGTATAGCATATGAACAATTAAACAAAATTTGCATTAATATTATAATCATAAGAATATACCCTTTGTAAAAATAAAGAAGGTTAAAAAGGCCAAACAACCATGGATTCCATAGTCGCTAGTAATAAGTTGTATAGGGAAGCCCTTACTAGTCAATGTACCGATAAGCAGGAGAATTAACCTCTCGACTATGAAGCATTATCATGACATAGAGAGTACGGCAACGTTGCATTTGATATAAAAAGCATTACTGTAGGCTAAATTATAATCGTCTTGCAAGTACAATAAAGAGATCTTACTGTGCCATATTAACGACGTCGTCTGCTGCCCAAGGAAGCTGCCATTTTGTCAAAATTTTCCTTCACAACTTCCGGGTTCTGACGTATCTCGAGGAGAACTGAAGAAGCGCGGAAATATGCCTAGAAGCGCGCGTTATATGCAATACACGTCAAACATGGTGTACTTCCAAGTGTTTGGTTGTTATAATGGTTCCTCGAAAACCAAGAGGAAATCGTCTCATCGATTTCCTGACCCACACAATCGCAATGAAATATTCAAGCTATGGGTGGTAGCTCTGAAGGTGGAGAAGTTTCTGGACAAAAAGTACAAGTACGTCAGGAAAAAAGATGTGACCGGCAGTGATAATTTTACAGAGGCAGATTACCGATTTGATATATGAGAGCGAAATTGATGGAATCAAAGGCACAGTGGCTGATGAAAGTGGATGCAGCTCCGTCGATTTTTGCCAATAGACGTTAGTCAACGGAAAAGAGAATAGCTGAGATTGAGGCAAAAAAGGTATGTCATTTATATCGTAGTTAAATGTCCCATTTGTGTGCAATATTGTTACAAATTGCGGTGTTAATTGACAAATCTTTGTTTTCATCGCGCGTGCTCGAGCTCAATGCAGCGTGAGTGTAATGTGTATGTAGTTAACAACAGACTCCATGCGATACGTCACAGAACGGGCCGTGTGCAAACACAATGGAGACGTTCTGAAAATTTTCAGAGCCGCGAAAGACGAAGGATTCTGAAAAAGAGTTACGTCCTCCCTTTCGTCAAATGTTCGATATTTTTTTCTTCTTCAGATAATGTTTTAAATGGCCTACAAACTAAAATTAACATGCAGTTTGAGGTTAATTTGCCTTTAAGAAGTATAAAACATATAGGAATCACCCATATGGAAACGTTTGCTTGTATTTGTCTCATAAAAGAAGTTAACCCAAACTGACTCCCACACGGTGTTGAGTGCTCAGGGGTCACAGGCCACTGGCTTCATCGAGCAGGTAGTTCCATTATGTTAATGGGTAAATTAACTATTACAAAATGAGGGGACACATTACATTGTACAATAGGGACACACATTGTTTTTATTGTGCAGAACATACTCTTTTATTGACTTACTTATTGCATGTAACTATAAAACCAAAATACATTTTGTATTCTAACAATTGGAGTACAGAGAATAATAACAGGTGAATGAAATGCATAAACACCACAAACACCTGGGGAGGAAGCATTCATAAATTTGAATACATATAGTTGATAAACGACTCCGATGAAACTATAAAACCAAAATGAAATTTGCGTTCTGGCAATTGGAGTACAAAGAATGATAGCAGGTGAATGAAATGCTTCAACAACATAAACACCTGGGAAGCTAGGAAGCATCCATAAATTTGAATAATTTAGTTGATATAAACGACTCCGCATGTGGACGTTTGTTGGAGCAGAAAGCAGTGGATTATAAACAACACGAACCCATTTAACAGAATGTCGGAACGTAAATTAAATTTGGCGCGGTTGGAAAATGCATCTTTCTACCCTGCGACTTTAATGGTACGATCCAGTAAATTAAAACAGTAAAATGGCTCTTATTTTAAAATTACTCATTAAATAAAACCCAAAACTTCAGTGATATCAGAAAAAATATGTTATATCTTACTAATAATTGAAAAAGATGTATAAACATTGTGAAAGTGTCGCATTTTACGATAAAAGACACCGATTTAGCGAAGATGACGTCATTATTGCGCTTTCATTAGGGAATTCAAGGTCAAAAAGCCAATTCAGACGCTGATAAGTTATTGGTCGAGCCTTTTTGTTTCCTTTATTCCGACGAAATTATACAATCAATCAAAACAAGTTTAATACCAGAAGAAAGCTAAGGATTAGTATTTTCATTAACCGCTTGCCCAAAAGTCGCTTGACCACAGTGAAACGAGTGAGAGCTTGCGAGAGCGGCCAAAGTGTGATTGAAACTCGCTATTTGCTCTTCTCCAACGCAAAAAGAGACGACATTGTGCTGGATAAATGTATTTTTTCCGACAAAAGTACAGAAAATTTGCATATGGTCTTTTTATATTATAATTTATGAAATGTTACCCGAGTGACTACCGGGTGCCCCAATGCTGGAAAGAAACGCACATTTTAGAAAACTTCACTTTTTCATGGAAAAAATGCTTATTTGTTCTATGCACGCAAGTCAGATTGAGCGGATGATACAACGTTTCCATATGATACAGGTCTTATACGATTATCCAAGATATTATATTATTCTAACAACATAGAAAGTAAGCTAACTAACAATTATTCGTCATGGAAAACTGTAAATGAACGGCGAGAAATATACAGAAAGTTTTTTGTTTATATTAATGAACAACAAATCACTGATCCGATTAATGTTTTAACGCTTTTTATTATTATATAGATGTAGGCCCTAGTTTAGCAGCTAATACTGATTCAGGTGGTACTATGAACTACAGTTAGACCTTGAATTTCCCATGTAA
The DNA here is from genome assembly GCA_035222895.1 of Strongylocentrotus droebachiensis. NCBI lineage: Eukaryota > Metazoa > Echinodermata > Echinoidea > Camarodonta > Strongylocentrotidae > Strongylocentrotus > Strongylocentrotus droebachiensis. Next base: position 143,763 of record JAVYIG010004695.1, on the reverse strand, counting down.
AAAATTCCTTAGTTTACTATACTCTAACCTATGATCATGTATTATCAATGTGGTTCAACACCTTAATTCTACTAAATCTCGTGGCCATGATAGTATAAGTGTTCACTTATTGAAACAAATGATCTATGTAATTACCCCCTGACACATGTATTTAAATTATCACTACCATCGGGTATATGCCCAGATTCCCTTAAAATCGCTAAAAGTGATTACTATTTATAAAAAGGATGATTCCCCAGTAATAAGTTATCATAGGCCGATATAATTTGTACCAACTATTTCTATAATATATATATATATATATATATATATATAAAACACACAAAAAATATTTATTTTAATTATTTCTAACCAGTTCGGATTTAGAAATGGTCAATCTACCGATTATGCAATTTTAAATATGTATGATAAAATAGTTGAGGCCTTTGCGAACAGTAAACAGGTTATTGGGGTATTTATGGACGTGTCAAAAGCTTTTGATACGACTGATCATAACACATGAATTCATTATTTACAGTACTATGGCGTAAGAGGTCAAGTTGTTTAAATTCTTGGTTAACTAATTATTTACAAGACAGACATAAAAATAGATATTAGATGTGGGGTACCGCAAGGATCTATTTTGGGTAGTCTTATTGATTATTCATATAAATTACATTATTAAATCCTCTTCACTCTTAAATTTTATTATCTTTGCTGATGATATGAATACTTGTTACTCCCATAAAAACTTCGAAACGCTCATAACGCAGTCAAATTGCGAATTAATGACAATTTATTAGGGGTTTAAATCTAATAGATTATAATAATATCATTTATTGCAGCATGCAATATTCAATTATTGATATCTCAATTTTTTTGTTTGTTGCTATTTCGTATTCTATTTCGAACTCTTTGTTTTCTTTATTGAAATGGCTACATTTGTTTCTACCCCACCATACAACACAGAGTTGCGTGCACATCCACCATTCGCTACAAACACACACATACACACACACACACTAACAAAAGCGCGTACGCACACAATCACACATATACGCACACATACTCACGCACACCAGATACACACACACTGCACTCACACAATACACTCACATAATAATACACAAAGATCGTATGAACACATTTTCATTTACAATTTCACCTCAAGATTTTTCTTTTGAGGCCACAATCCTAGTCTAGCATCGCTTATGATTGTGGTCTCCTGGATTTTTTTCCACAGATAGTTCGAATAATGCTTTAAATTTATAATAATATGTTATAGAAATATTAAGTTCGTTATTATATGTGTAAATACAATTTTGACATAAAGTAATTTTTGTTTGTACATTTTTTGTATTAAAACTTACGTTTATATGTTCTTTATTGTTCAGTTATTGTAAATGAAAAAATGCAGAAATCAAATCAAAAATCAAATCAGTTTTTGCCTTACTAAAACCACTTGGACGCATCGCTGCTATAATTCGAAGACTAATAGTTGCCCTCCATGTTCATCCCTCTCAGTGGTTTCTTGCCACATATTGTCACACATCTCCCCATAATCCAAATAATCTTCTCCAGTTCATGGTCTACACCTCTAACATTTTGCAATCCATCTTCTCCTGCAAAACGTTCCCAAATATTCCACCCTTCGCCAGGTATAGACTTTCGCAATATAATTTCTTCTTTATATACGACTGCATTTTAACCCTTAAGCTGCCACAACCTTGCTCACGCGTTCGCGAGGAAACGCCGTGTAGTTGCACACTCATCCAGTGTACCGTGAATCAGTAAAGGCGTGTTTCTGCGCATGCGTTTCAAAACCAAGTTCTTATTGGCTGGAAGGCCAGAAAAAGGTTACACCCACTCTGTAACTATGTAACTCAATTGAAGGATATGACACAAAACAATTCATTTGTTCTTTGTATTATAAGTAGCATAATGAGCTCTCGTGATTATAATGCTCAATTGGTGGTTAGATGTGAATGAAATAAAAGCGAAAGTTTTTCTTAAGATCTTACTACTAGACATTTTCCCAATGGCTCATAGTATTCTTCATAGCATATTTAAATCTTTGGAAGCAGATCGTAATATTTAGCAAAAGAATGAAATTGAAAAAATAACAGCCGGTCCAAATTATGCTATAGTGATTTTATTCAGAATTCGGTTTGTGTGAAAGGTGACAAATAGATTGTGTCGATTATAAAATTCAATTCAATTCAATTTATTTCTACTTTAAAAACAAATTGTTTCTCAATAACAAATACATGTGAATAATAGTGGCGGAATCATGAAAAGCACTAATTGGCTAGTTCAAAATGACCCCTTAACAAGTATACACATAACATATTATACATTGTAAGAAAATATCAAAAAACATAACACCAAATAAAGAAAAATAAAAGGAAGAAAAGATATTAAATATAAACAAAATATTCATCATTTATGAGTTCAGGAGGTGTTGTTTAACTAATCGTTTGAACTGTTTAACAGTCTTACTTTTCTTGAAATTAGTTGGGAGGATATTCCAAATTATTGATCCATTGTAAAATAAAATTGAATAATATGACATTCTGTATTGTCTGATACCATTTCTGATTGAAAAATAGTAACACCGACACGCTCTAAATTCAATACAATTCAAAAGAATATTAGTACTCTCACTACCTCTTCCAACAAATTAAACGGTAGTTAATCTGTGTGCAGAGTGGCATTTCGTACAATCGAGAAACATACATGAATTGATATTATACACAGAATAATTTTAACAAGTGCAAAGCTTTTGATAGGGTACGCCTGAATGATAAACATATACATCGCAATATAATAATAATTCAAAGAGAATTAAATTAAAGGTACTTGCGTACATACATGTTCAATACTTAGTTTAATTAATGGTGTCTTAATATTGGAATTTACTGATACTTAAGGCGCTGGGTGAACATTTTCCTAAGTCTACAAAAGTCAATTAAGTATGAATCACTGCAAGGTTTTCCTATCTTGTGAACGATAAGTATACTCTTATCCTTTTTGCGACTGACATTTTTCAAAGCGACAGGACAGCAAGATAGATATAGAGATATTGGCTTATCAGTTTTACTTCGGATCTATTGAGACTTGTATAAAGTTATAAATATCGTAGTTAACTCAGAATGTTGGGTGAATCGATTCATTCATACAGTATACCATCGCAATTCATTTCATCAGTGGGGGTCGCGACGCTGTTACTATAAATCTGACTGTTATTCTTGCCTAGATGCGAAGCGTTCCTATAGAAGTCGTCACCAGGAACCCTTGGATCATCATAATCCGATGCCAAAGCAACAGTTCTCTTGGTTTTTCGACTCATATCGGGTTTGGCGTAGAGCTCGTCAACATTTCTTGTAGGACCAGACCTGTTTGCCATCGAATCGGGCCTTCTATCTTTTCGTTCTACCGCATACGGTCTCTTATCCCTAATGACATTGTTCAGATTGGAGCAATCTGTTTGTCCATCACTTGGGTGAGATGACGATTGAAATGACATCGGAGATGCTATCCCGGTGTTAGAAGGAGTGTCGTTGACATCATCCAAAGAGCAGTATGTACTGTCCTGAAACGGTGCGCTTGGAACGACTACAGTAGGTCTTGCGCCTCCAATCGGAATGCTATCCTCAGTACCTGTAGAATCGCACCCGATCTCACGCAGGGTCTGTTCGAAAGAAAGATCTTTTCCCTCATATTTGTTTTTAGTATAGGTAATGCATTTGTTGTCCACTGCTTCAGAATCGCCATGGAAGGTGAAGCTTGAAAGTCCACTCTGAATTTCCTGACAAGAACGCAAGATTGCCCTGCCCGTAGGATGTTGCTCTCTGGCTGAAGTATCAGTTGGAATATCATTCCTGGGCCGAGACTGTGCAGAAGAAATATTGGTCAGTTCAAGAGATTCCGTAGCGTCAACACCAGTGGCAGTGCTTGAAATCATTCCAACATTTCGTGATGGCTTAACGCGACGCTGGTAAAAACCGCGAATGATAACGAAGCACATACATATATTGCCAACAAAAATGCTATTGCTGATACTACGGTTAACGGAACAGTAAGTGATGTAGACGTATTTTGACTTTTGCTCGTGGTTAAATATGTTAGCATAAGATTACTCGAAGTGACTTGGGTTGGATTTGTATCTTCCGAAATGGTCGATTTGGAAGTATTTCTTATAACATTGACATGGAGAGTTTGACATGATTTGTTATCCGTTGAGTTGGTTAGCGGATTTATCTCTGAAACCGATGTGGTATTAATGTATTTTCTGAAGTCCAAACTTCCAACGCCGTAGATTAGTAACGGGTTCCAGTCATTCCTCCCTTCAGCACAAACAAATAGGATGCGTTCGGAAGCAAGTATGAAAACTTTTTCCATGAAATGTAGGGATATGAAATCGCCATCAGCTTTGTACCACCATGTAAAGAAAAGGATTTTGTTTGCTGTGCAACATTGAAATGTGACATTCTCGGTTTTGGCATCTTGAATCGTGTATCGTTCTACAGACGGAAACTTGCAAGTTTTTTCCTTATTTCTTTTCGGATGTGAAGTGACACATTTGACTGGCAAGGTTTTTCCATCAAATATGTCTCTGGGATCGATGTAAACACTGAATTTGTTTGTGAGATTTAGTCGACCGTCAAATCTCACGTTAAGAGTCTCATGGGCATACAGCACTTGATTTCCCGCATCTACAAAATGTGCTTGCTCCCCTTCTATCACCTGCACCCATTGGCAAGTCATCTTTATTTTTTTCCTTTTCTTGTCAAAAATAGTCAAACAATTAGGTTCTATAGATTCAACAGTCAAATTCAGTATCAAAACTGTACAGAGGATCTGTTCACCATTTTGTATTGAGATGACATGTTTCCCCATATCATTACTCTCGATGAAAGAAATGAATAGAGTAAGAGTACCATTTGTATCCTCAATCAAATCATAACGTGTGACATCAAAAGAAACGTCTCCTCCTGTGAACTGGAGAGTGCCATTGGGTCGCTTTTCCCACGTTGACTCTCCCTTGGTCCACACCAGTGATTGAGTACTTTGTATTGGGGTCCGAAGAGGAGGTATCATCAGCGAAACATTTCGTCCGTTCAATACGTGAAATGATTTGTCCGGGCCCAGCGGTCCATCACACCCCAATCCATTATCCTCACAAAATAAGAACGGGTAAAGAGACTGCAAAATCAGAAAGAAATATAATGCATTTCTGAAGTCGGGGAAACGTGTCAGAGACATTGTACTGAAATGTAAACGCTCTGATGTTTAATGAATATCAAGTAGCAGGCATGAACTATAAAGAGAACAAGTGTAGAAGGAAAAACGAAATTCTGGTGATAATGCTACAATGAAATGAATCCAGCTAGATTTGTCATATTTAGACTGGCTTCACGCCGATATGCCTCTCAATAGCTTTATCAATTCCACTTAAAGATCCTCATGAAATATGAAGAAGTGAGAGTGATTAATTACAGCATTTTGAATAGCTTTAAAAACGCAATTATAGACGACTAGAATTAATGTTGTAACCCAGTAGATTTAAACTGTGGAGGCGGGGTCTCATTATTAATATCCCATCAATAATTAGTTATGATCATTGAATATCTTGGGTCTTTCTTACTGATAACATTACCACTTATCAATCAAACTCAAATCAAAACTATGAGCTTGGTTTCCTCAAGTGTAAAGTGTCAGTCTAAATTGAATACAATACATGTACGTCCTTCAATCAAGATCAATATAGATCACTTAATTATCTTGATTGATATGTAAATGGTACTTGTAATAAAAGCCCTCTGATGCTGAAACCAAAACGTAAATTATCTTCAAGGTTGAGTATTGTGCAGCCGTGATTCAAAGTTAGCTGCGTTATTGCCATCTTTTATTTTTCAAAACAACTTTTTGAATCATATTTTTATTCTATAAAAAAGAACTTAGCACATTTAAAGGTACTATGTCCCATTTGCAGGCCCAAAAAATGAAAAGGTTAAATTCCAACGGCACATGAAAGACAATACTAATTTAAAAATTCCATAAAAAGAGGGGGCTTGAAAATGTCTGTAAGTAGGAAAATAACGACTATTAGTTGTCGAATCGACTTAGGAGCTATAGAGCCAGTAAGTACTAGTCTGAATTTTTAGACCATTGCACCGAATGGTCGTACGTTTTATGCTGCGCAAAGATTCAATCAGTTTAATTTTGGCCATTACAAGAAGTGGGTTATTGATGTAGACAAATGCTCATGCACCCTTTACAGCTCATTTTATGTATGTTATGTATTTTATGTTATGTATTACCAAAGAAGAAGAGTTAATTTTAAAGATTAAAATGCTCGCACTGTTACCGTAGATAGGAACATCGACATCCGGGTCTACATCATTTTCTGCATCACGATTTGTCTGATTCATTGCTATCCTCATATTTCTCCAGTCGTCATCCATATGAGCTCTGTCCCCTTGTTCATACTGCTTGGAAACACCTCTGGATGCTGCAGAGCGATGGATCTTCTTGGTCTTTTGGCTCATGTCAGGTTTGGCGTAAAGAGCCTCCTCGTCTAGCATCGTTTTGACCGATACATCTTCCTGCGCAGTAGTTGGTGTAACAGGGGTCCCTACATTGATACCGTATGGACTCTTACAACCGTTGTGGCCACCGAATCGGAGGATCCGCGGCATGGGTATCGATGATGGCAGATCTTATATCTCAAAATTCGAGGTGGCGTCATCAATATCATCCAGAGAACAATAAGTGATTTCCAGAGATGGCCCACTCCCAACGACTATACCTGGAACGCGTGTCTTGCGGCTCTCTTCATCTTTGTGATTAGTTCATTCCGAGTTTTCGTGGCTGCGTCCAAACTTACCAAGAAGTTCTGAAGAGGCAAAGTTTGCAATGCTGCAGTTTTTGGTGAGATGTGAAAAAGAGTTGTCCTCTTTCTTTACTATTGACCGAGAGGCCACCGGAGATGGTGGCTCAGTCGTTAGAGCGCCCGCCTCATGAACGGGAGGTCGTGGGTTCGAACCCCGGCCGAGTCATACCAAAGACTTATAACAATGGGACCTTCTGCCTTCTAGCTAGGCGCTCAGCATATTAGATTGGAGAAGGCTAGTAATAACATATTATGTTATACAGGGCCCGCTGGAAGAACAGTTTCATAACTGAAGTGGCTACCCTGGGTAAATAAAAGTTATTATTATAGGCAGAAAGGCTTGACTGACTGCGCCGACCAGCATGGAGGAAATCAAGCTTGGGATCATGACCTGTCTACTAGTGATTGATTTGAGACAGCCCCATGGAGTAGAAAAGCTTGACCAGGTGTTTGGGTCAAAATATTCGTCATTCCCAGGGATTCCGTGTTATCTTCAACTACTGCAGTCTCTGAACTTCTTCGAAGATCCATCGTCTCATATTTTTCTCGAAACTTGCCATAAAGTTTGGTAAAACAAAACCAATGATGAATCCAAGTGGTGATGCTACTCCCGCGGAAATGGTGACCCAAGATTTGTGTTTACCTTCGGCAAACATGTCTTCGAAAATTTTACTCCAGGTGTTACCGTGCCGGTAAAGGAAGCACCATGTCTAGTATAAGTAGAAGGCATTGTAAGAGCTGTTACGTTGGCGGTCACAATGATGTTTTTACATTGCACATTTTCTTTTGGATGTGCTTGCCGTTGAGTCTTTTTGCTAGATTCCGCAAGAAAGACAATTTTACTAAACCGGCTGTCCAAGAAAACGAATTTGTCCATGCTATGCACAATCACATTTGAGTTATCATCCTCTTCTCCGTAAAAGAAAACGATGTGATGAATATTAGACAAAGTACTATTTTGTGAAAATTCGAGAGGTAGCGCTTCTCCATCATCACTGTACCACCACGTAGCAGAATTATACTCACTTGGGACGCAACGCTGAAATACGTACTGATCTGTTTGTATGTTCCCAATCGTATGTTGCACCACTGATGGAAAATGACACGTCTTGTTAACATTTTCATGTTTATGAAAGACTAAACACTTGAAGGGAAACTCATCTCCCGCCAGTAAGTTTTCCATTGTCACATAAACACTAAACGTGTTAATTTCCCTGTAGACATAACCCAAATAGCTTATTCCAGTCTCCTCCTTGGATAATACCCCCTTGCTAGCTACAATCTCTGCGTAGTCTCCTTTATCAACCTGCATCCAGTGACAAGACATCTCTACCTTACCCATCGATTTGGAAAGAAGAGCAGTGCACAAGGGTTCTGTGTTATACATTTTTAAAGTCAAACGAAAAGCAAGACAAACTGATCGAAACCCGTCGTAAATGTCAATGGTGTGAGTCCCTGAATCATTTTCCTGTGCGAATTTTATAGATATTTCAAACGTGTTTTTATCGATTCATTTAAACAATTTAGAACGTCCATTGCTGATATTGCGTATGAAATCATGACCGGAACTTTGATATATCCCAATTAAAACATTCCCATCTTTCATCCACTGAAGATATTGCGTCTCTTGCAACGTTTGTGTGACGCGGAATGTAAACGAAACATTTTGGTCATTAAGTCCGTTGAAAGTCTTATACTCGTACTTACAAATGTTTTCCGTAGAAAAAGACAGCTGATAGAAAACTTTCAGAATGAAAAGAAGTACAAATAGGTTCATGGTGAGGATCGAACCCTTTTCCAGAAATATTCTTAATGTTCAGTTTGTGAAGTTATTGGCTTGCAATGACTTTGAACTCAGATATGCATCTACGCCAACTCACGCCGATCCTGAAAGAATAGAGCAGACATACTTGTCATGACATGGAGACGTCCATGATGTTCTAAATGGAATGGATAGTGCACATAGGATCGCTCGAGATATATCAGCCAAAACCCCCAGCCCGACTATAAACCGATCCAAAAACAGACCGATTCCTGGTCATTAGTGGTAATTAGTTCCATCTTGTGTCGGTTTGGTATCGGTCTCGTCAGTGTGACTGAGTAGACACACCCCTTATGTATATTTTCTCAATCATTCAATTAATTCACGTTCCCAGGGGTACTATCATTCCCCAATTAGAACCTTTCGAAATGTATTTTCCCTTTATTTTCCCCTTGATGTGCGATTACACTTTAACCCTTATACTGCCAAAACGTTGCCCGCTCTTTCACGAGGAAATGCCATGTATACTATCGTCCGCTAAAGATTTAACCATGGCGTGTGATTGCGCAGGCGTCGCAAAGCCAAGTTCTTATTGGTTGAAAGGCCTAGAAGCGGTAACACCCACTCTGTAAACCAAGGAGACAGTTTGGGATGGATCCAAACGACGGACATGAAACTAGAGATTCAAATTAATTTGATATTTCAAGTGCACTGTAAAAAGAAAATTGTTCATTGGTAATTTTTACGTATGTTTTCCATGTAGAATTTACTTGAAAACATTAGTTTTGACACTTACGCACTAAATTTAAGTCTTGCTAACTCAAACTTTCAATTTAGTAGAACATACGTGGAATATTTAAGTAAAATCAATTACATAAGAACTTTAAGTAATTTCAGCTTGTATTAATTTATTAATTTTAACTCAAAATCAGAAATTATACGTATTACTCAAACAATTTATGTTGATTATTCTTATCTTTTTAAAGTAAGGACCGATGCAGTGCGTAATAGAAATATTTACATAATTTATGAATATTCATTAAGACCAAATTAAACTCTTTTTTAAATAAAACAATTCTTTTTTGTGGTTGAATGAAAATTTAAGGACTTTAAAACATTTACTAATTCATTTAACATGGCTAAGCAAAGACAAGACAATTTTTAATTGTTACCCAGTTCAAAACAAATCAAAACTTGATATTTCAGGAAATTGTCAACCAATTTTCCAATTAAGATGCTACGATCAAGTATATATAAAATTTGGAGCCTTTCAATATGTGTCGAATTGAAGCGTATATGTGTTAGTGATTAATCTTAAATAGAAGTAGTGAATGATTAGTGGATGTTACTTGTTATATTAGATGGGTACCAAATCGTGCAATATGTAATCCTATCATAGCTTTTTTTAATTATCTAAAATGATTACAATACTTTAATTATTTACGTTAATGTAGTCGATTTAACTGAGTAAAAATGTATTCAGCAAAATCAGTAAATTCTACTTAAGATGCCGTAGGTAATATTTACTTAATAAAAATAAGGCAATTCTTTTCCTCAATTTTATTGAGTTATTTCGACTATTATTTTTTTACAGTATGGCTAAATAAAGAGCTGTCGTTGTTGAAATGATTTATTGGATGCTGGGGGTGAATAAAACAAAACCAAGATTTTCTTAATCACTTACCACTGTACAATTTGTCCAATGTCTTTTAATGTACTCCATGTATTGGTTTAAAAAAAATAGACAATATATCGGGAAACTTTATTTAACACAATCTGTCTAAGCCTATTATTCTTTTCTTAAAACTATGCTTAATGTCTAAAATAATCTGTCTTAGCCTATTATTTATTTCTTAAAACTATGCTTAATGTCTTTCACAGCAGGTTGTTAGGCAACATCAAGAAGTGGTAACTATAACAACCGGTGCAAACCATGTGACTGTTATTTTATTTAAAATTCAGATATATGAGTGGTGACAAATAAATTGTGTCGATTGCAGAATATATTATATAACAAGTTCCTGCCTTCTTATCAAACAATCTCGATTTGAAACTACTTCAGTTTTACTTCTTGCACACCAGCAATGGTTAAGGCATATCAATATATATAGATTATACAATCATAATAGTGGCATAAAATATGTCATTTTTCATTGTTTGGTATACCTTTTGACTGGAACATACTAACACCGACACACTATGAATTAAATTAAATTAAAAACAAGATTAATTTTTTTTTTCTCCACATTTTACACAGTATTAAATAGTTTGCATAATTGAATTTTGTACAATTAAGAAACATAAACATATTAATATCAAACATGGAATGAAGTTAAGTAGCACTGAGCTTTGGTGGGCTTCGCCTATTAATGCTATACATACACGCAATATTAGCATAATTCAAAGAAGATTAATTGAAAAGTACAGGAGGTGAATGTTTACATGCATGCTTAATATTTAGTTTAATTAATTAATGGTGTCTTAATGTTGGAGTTTAATGATACTTAAGGCGCTAGGTGAACATTCTCGTACGTCTAACAAATAAATAAAATATAAATCACTGCAACATTTTACTATCTGGTGAACGATAAGTTACTCTTATCATTTGTTGTCAAAGACGTTTTCCAAATCGAGAAAAAAGATAGACATGGAGATAATTATCTATCAGTTTTACTTCGGATCCACTGATACTTTTATTAAGTTTTAAATATCGTAGCTAACTCAGAATGATGAGTGAACCGATTCATTCATATACAGCATGCCATCACAGTTCATTTCATCAGGGGTGTTAGCGACGCTGTTACTGTAAATCTGACTGTTTTTCACGACTGAATACGAAGCGTTCCGATAAAAGTCATCACCAGGAACCCTTGGATCATCATAATCCGATTCCAAAGCAGCTATTTTCTTGGTTTTCCGACTCATATCGGGTTTAGCGTAGAGCTCGTCAATATTTCTTTTCGGACCTGACCTGACTGCCGACGAATCTTGCCATTCATCCTTTCGTTCTACCGATAATACACACAGTCTCTTATCCCTAATGACATTGTACGGGTCGGAATGATCTGTTTGTCCATCACTTGGGTGAGTTAACGATCGAAAGGACATCGGGGATGCTATACAGGTGTTGGAAGGAGTGTCTTTGACATCATCCAAAGAACAGTATGTACTGTCTTGAAACGGTGCACTTGGGACGACTACAGTAGGTGGTGCGCTTCCAATATGAATGCTATCTGCAGTACCTATAGAAGAGCGTTCTGTCTTTCGCAGACGATGGTCGTAATGCCGTTCCTTCACCTCGTCGTGCTCATGATTTTTTCTAGTATGGGCAATAGATCTGTTGTCCATTTGTTGTCCAGATCAATGACTGTACTTAGAGCGCGTGTCTTGCGCTGCCTTCATTATTGTGATGAGTTCTTTGCGAATTTGTGTGGATGCGTCCAGTCTCAACAAGATGTTCTGAAGTAGCAAAGTTTGCATCCACTTAAGTAGGTTTTGAAATTAGGCTTAATGTCTTAATTTCTTCATAAATGGTGTATATAGATGCAAAATACCTTCGTTTTCACTTGTTATACTCTTGAGTGTAAGGTTTAAGTCAGAGACGTGGCATAATGTGATTAGGCAATTAAGGTGATTGATGTAGAATGTAAGTGGTTTCATGTCAACAATAGGATTTCAGGTTAGTGCCTTTCATATTTCTGTTATTTGGTATCGAGTATTTTCGCTAGATTTTCCGATTGATAATAATAATGATATGTCTTGTTTACCCAGGGTAGCCCCATCAGTATTCATGCTGTTCTACCTAGGGGCCCTGCAAAATGCTAAGTGAGTTCCAAATTAGTGGATAGTGGACATAGGATCACTCGAGATGTTTCAGCCACACCCCAGCCCGACTATAAACTGATGCCAAACAGACTGATTCCTGGTCATAAGGGGTATTTAGTTCCATCTTGTGTCGGTTTGGTATCGGTCTCGTCAATGTGACTGAGGTATTAGACACATCCCTTATGTGTAATATCTCCACCATTCAATTCAATCCAATTCACGTTCCCAGGGGTACTATCCTTCACCAGGTAGAACCTTTCGAAATGTATTTTCCCTTTATTCTCCCCTTTATGTACGATTACACTTTAACCCTTATACTGCCAAAACGTTACCCACTCTTTCACGAGGAAATGCCATGTAGATGTACTCCCATCCGCTAGAGAGTCAACCATGTCGTGTGATTGCACAGGCATCGCACAGCAAAGTCTCCATTGGTTGAAATGCCTAGAAACTGTAAAACCCACTCTGTAACCAGGGAGACAGTTTGGGATGGACTCAAACGACGGACATAAAACTAGAGATTAATTTTGTTTTTATATTTCAAGTGGCTTATAGAGCTTTCGTTATTAAAATGCTTTATTGGATGCTGGGTTTGAATAAAACAAAACCAATATTTTCTTAATCACTTACCCTGTACAATTTGTCTAATGTCTATTATACAACGCCTACTAAGATTCTTGCAACCTCATTGGTCAATTCTTGATCACATGACATGCGCTAAAAGTACCAATATTTTGCATTCGGTGAAAGATGAGAAGCTCCATTCAACTCGGCTGCGCCTCGTTGAATATAGCGTCTCTTATCTTTCACCTCGTGCAAAATCTTGTACCATTGCACTCATGGCCATTCTCTATTTGTATATTATACAACTCACTCACAGATCCTAATCAAATGATTGGTCATGCGCGGTCACGTGTGATTCATTTATTGAGCCTATTGCACTCGTTTTCAGAGCTCAGTAGTCCGCGTAGAGGTTAGGGCGCTTAATATTGCGTGAGCATGAGCCTATTCTTGCGCAGCACTATGCGTAAATGGGCATAGATGTGACAATGACAATGACAATGACTATCACAATTTATTCTCATGTCACCCAAATTGGGGTATTGGAGAAGTTTACAATAAGTTTGAATTTGTCAATTTAACACTGTGAAATATACAATACAAATAGAATTAATGTTAATCCATACAAAATAACACTATCGACAATAGTGAGAAAAATGATGATGATTAGTGCGCTTGTTATATCTATAGCTATGTGCGCGCACTAAATTAAGCCTTATTAAACTTGAGATTTATTTGTCAGCCATATACTGTCACGAAACAATCTTGAATAAATTCTTTTTACATCAAATAACAAGGATCTAGGAGTTTCGTTGTATAAAACAAATGATGCATGTTTTCATTCGTTCATTATACGATCTATCCGCCCTCGTTGATGCTGTGTGAATCTATCGCACTCAGCCTAAGGGCTTCGTGCGATAGATACACACAGCCTCAACTCGAGTGCGGATAGATCGTATAATGAACTCATGCGCATGCATCATTTGTTTATTATTGTATTCCGTGTATTGGTTTAAAGAGTATATATATATATATATATATATCAGGAAACTTTATTTAGCATAAACTGTCTTAGCCTACTATTTTTTTCATAAAACTATGCTCAATGTCTTTAGCAACATAAAAAATGGTAATTATAACAACTGGTGCAAACCATGCGTCTGTGATTTTATTTAGAGTTCAGATACATGAGTGGTGCCAAATAAATTGTGTCGATTACAGAATATATTATACAACAAGTTCCTGCCTTCTTATCAAACAATTTCGATTTGACACTACTTCAGTTTTACTTCTTGTAAATTAGCAATGGTTTAGACATGTTATCCAGGCAATATCAAGATATTGATTATACAATCATAAAAGTGGCATAAAATATTTCATTTGTTATTGTATGGTTATACCTTTTGACTGGAACATAGCAAAAACCGACGAACTATGAATCCAATTAAATTCAAAACGAGATTAATTTTCTCCCTGTCTTTCTCCACATTTTACATTGTATTAAAAAGTTTGCAGAATTGAATTTTGTACAATAGAGAAACATAAACATATTAATAAACATATTAATAAGAATAAGGTTGAGAAGTAATGAGCTTTGCTGGGCTGCGCCTGAATGCTATACATACCCGCAATATTAGCATAATGTAAAGACAATTAATTGGAAGGTACATGAGGTAAATGTTTACATACATGCTCAATACATAGTTTAATTAATTAATGGTGTCTTAATGTTGGAGTTTAATGATACTTAAGGCGCTGGGTGAACATTCTCGTAAGTGTAACAAATAAATAAAATATAAATCACTGCAACATTTTACTATCTGGTGAACGATAAGTTACTCATATCATTTGTTGTCAAAGACGTTTTCCAAATCGAGAAAAAAGATAGACATGGAGATATTTACCTATCACTTTTACTTCGGGTCCACTGATACTTTTATTAAGTTTTAAATATCGAACATAAATATATATATATATAAAAAAAAAAAAAAGTTTAAAATATCGTAGCTAACTCAGAATGATGAGTGAACCAATTCATTCAAATACAGTATACCATCACAGTTCATTTCATCAGGGGTGTTAGCGACGCTGTTACTGTAAATCTGACTGTTATTCACGACTGAATACGAAGCGTTCCGATAAAAGTCATCACCAGGAACCCTTGGATCATCATAATCCGATTCCAAAACAGCTATTTTCTTGGTTTTCCGACTCATATCGGGTTTAGCGTAGAGCTCGTCAACATTTTTTGTGGGACCTGACCTGTTTGCCGTCGCATCGTTCCTTCCATCTTTTCGTTCTACCGCATACGGTCTCTTATCCCTAATGACATTGTACAGATCGGAATGATCTGTTTGTCCATAACTCGGGTAAGATGACGATTGAAAGGTCATCGGGAATGCTATCCCGGTGTTGGAAGGAGTACCTTTGACATCATCCAAAGAACAGTATGTACTGTCTTGAAACGGTGCACTTGGGATGAGTACAGTAGGTGGTGCGCTTCCAATCTGATAGATATCTGCAGTACCGGCAGAAGAGCGCTCTGTCTCGTGCAAACGCTGGTCGTTATGCCGATCCTTCACCTCATCATGGTCAATAATGTTTCTAGTATGGGCAATGGATCTGTTGTCCATTTGTCCAAAGTCACTTTGAAAGTAGCTCAAAGGTCCACGTTGACTTTCCTGACACGCATGTATGATAGCATTACCTGTTCCATGCTGCTCCTCGACTATGGTGTCACGTGACAAGTCTCTCCTGGGTTGAGACCGTGGAGAAGAAATATTGGTCAGTTCAAGAGATTCCGTAGCGTCAACATTGTGTTTTGGCTTCATGCGACGCCGATAAAAACCTCGAATATTGATTAAGCACATACAAATTGTCAACGAAAATGATATTGTTGATACTATTGTCAAATAAATAGTCACTGATGTAGACGTATTTTTACTCTCCTCGGAGGTTGAATTTGTTAGTGTCATATTACTCGTAATGACCTGAGTTTGATTAGTCTTTTCCGAAATCATTACTAAGGAAGTATTTCTTGAAATATTGACACTGATAGTTTGACATTGCTTGCCATCTGTTGAGTTGCTTACAGGATTTCTCTCTGAAACCGATGTGGTATAAGAATCACATCTTCCCACATCCAAACTTCCAATGGTATATAGTAGCATTGAGGTTGATTCGTTTTTCTCTTCCCCGCAGAGAAAAAGAATGCGATCGGGGGTAGTTATGAATATTTCCTCCGTGAAATTGATGGGTATAAAATCATCGTCAAATTTGTACCACCATGTAAAGAAAATGTTGTTGTTTGTTTTGCAACATTGAAAAGTTACGTTATTGGCTTTGTCATTTTTAATCGTGTATCGTTTTACAGGCGGGAACTCGCAAGTTTTTATCCTTTTTCGATTCGGATGTGAAATTACACATTTATCTGGACAAGTTCTTTCATTAAATATTACTCCGGGATCAACGTAGACACTCAATTTGTTGGTGTCATTGAATCGACCGTCAAAGTTCATTTTTCGAGTCTCAGTTGCATAAAGCACATGGTTTCCCTCATCTTCAAGATGCGCTCGCTCCCCTTCTATCACCTGCACCCATTGACAAGTCATCTGTATTTTCTTCATTTCCTTGTCAAAAATAGTCAAACAAGTAGGTTCTAAAGATTCAACAGTTAAATTCAGTATCAAAACTGTACAGAGGATATGTGCACCATTATATATTGAGATGACATGTTTCCCCATATCATTATTTTCGACGAAAGAAATGATTAGAGTGAGATTACCATTAGTTTCCTCAATCGAATTATAACGTGTGACATCAAAAGAAACGTTTCTTCCAGTGAAATCCAGAGTGCCATTGTGACGCTTTTCCCACGTTGACTCTCCTTTGGTCCACACCAGTGTTTGAGTACTGAGTATAGGATCCTCCTGAAGTATGCTCAGAGAAAAATGTCGTCCGTTTAATACATGAAATGATTTCTCCGTGCTCTTTGATCCTTTACACAACAATCCATGATCCTCACAAAGTGAGAATTGGTAAAAAGATTGCAAAATCAGAAATAACCATAGCGCCTTTCTGAAGTCGGGGGAGACAGTCCGAGACATCATAACGAAATTGTTGTAAACGCTCCAATCGCCAAAACTCTGATGATTAATGATTAACAGGTAGCAGGCATGAACTCAATAGAGATAGAGAGAACAAGTGTAGAAGGCGTAATGCAATTCTGGTGATATGTGCGTCAATAAAATGAATCCAGCTAGATTTGTTTATATGTAGACTGGCGTCACGCCGATATGCCTCTCAATAGCTTTATCAATTCCATTTAAGATCCTCATGAAATATGAGGAAGTGAGAGTGGTTAATTACAGCAGTTTGACCGACGAGGTCTCATTAATAACGTCTTGTCCTCTAGTTTTGATTATGAATTATCTTTAGTCTTTGTTTTACTATTGCATCTAACTAATACCATTACCACTTATCGAACAAACCCATATAAAAATTATGAGCTTGGTTTCGTCAAGTGTAAAGTGTCAGTCTCATTTGAATACAGTACGCCCTTCAATCACAATCAATAAAGACACATTAATTATCTTGATTGATATTTGACTAGTACTTGTAATAAGAGCCCTCCAATGCTGAAACCAAAACTTCAGATATCTCCAAGGTTGAGTATTGTGCAGCCGTGATTCATAATTGACTGCGTTATTGCTTTATCTTTTATCTTTCAAGGCAACTTTTTTAATCATATTTTTATTCTGTGACTTCGCACAATTATGTTAAAACATATTCAAAATAGAATGCAATCTTTCATATTCAGCTTGTTTAACATGTTTATTTTTTACCTAATACTTCTGATCATTTGACATTTTATATACGCACATGGATTGTAATGGTCGTATTCCTTTAGTTACAGTGAATATTACTAATAGTGCAGTTACGCTTGTAAATATCTAAGGCCCAAATAGTGACGACGATATCTCTTTTTCGGAGTTACGCGAATTGTTTTGTAATTATGGTGAAGAGTCACATAGATTAGGTGAAGATGTTAATACTATTTTGAACCCAAAGCTGGATAAATTTCTAAGATTAATTCAAAACCACCTTTATTGTTATAATGTCATACATCTTATTTTAAATTAGCTTATGTATAGAGACACCTTCATCCTGCAACATTGAACTATACTTGGATGTCTTACGATTGTAAAATTGGAAATCGTTGTAGAATTATTGTGTAATCAGTAAGAGATGAAATTAAAATAGTTTTCACTGAAATTCGGGTTCAAGCTAGAGTAAAATATGGGAACTTTTTAAATTTAGAGTTCATTGTAAGTTTATGGACTTTTCCAGAAAGACGAAAAAGAAACGCATTTTACCAATTTTGTCCGAACAAATATCATGACAATTAAGACAAGAAAATACTTTTTCAAATAAATTGAATAAATATGTGATACAACGTAATACTGTACGTTAAATAGTACAAAGGAAACAGTCAATACAAAATTTCACACGTTTTTTGTCTTAAACATTTAACAGGTTTTAGGCGGGATTCGATAAAGATCCTCAAGTTTTCGTTAAAGCAACAATTATTCCGACACTCACCATTTTTCCAAGATTGCACCCCGTAATTTCTATTATCCATTGTGATATATTTTATATACACTGCACATTATGATGCTTTATTTACAATCTTTCACATTATCACCTCTCATGCCTGGTGTCTGCCGAACCCGTAAACGTAAGCCCTACTGTAAGAAAACACGAATGCTATGATGCTTACACCATGGGCTATGGTCGATACTACCAGTACTGATATGAACCACGTTTCCAAGGATACCGTTTTCTTGAAGATTCCTTCAGATTTTGATGAGGTATTAAGAGCAATTTCTGTCCCCTGAGTAGAGATACAGTTTTGGTAGATCACACTTTCTTTAGAGATGCGATCCTGATTTATTGACGTCAGATCAAGACTTGTAGAATTCACCATGATCTTCTTTTAATTTGTATAAACTGTCAGCAACACGTACCAACAATATTATACTGTCGTGTTGTGGATGTTTTCGTAGATCAACATTTTCAATATTATGGAAAATTATCTATACTTCGCACTGCAGATGAAGAATCAGATGAAAAACATTTATCCATGGCTGCATGTAGACCTGGACTGTCTTTAATTATATTGGTCACCAGACGAATTCACATACACAGCGTCTTCTCCAACGGATTCATATTCAAGATTAAGAATGCTCGCACTGTTACCATAGATTGGACCAAAGAGGATATCTGAGCGTACATCATTTTCTACAACACGATTTGTCTGATTCATTGCTATCCTCATATTTCCCCAGTCGTCATCCATAGAGGCTTTGTCTCCTTGGTCATGCTTCTTGGTAGCACCTCTGGATGCTGCAGAGCGATGGATCTTCTTGGTCTTTCGACTCATGTCAGGTTTGGCGTAAAGAGCCTCCACGTCTACCATCGGTTTGACCGATACATCTTCCTGCGCATTAGTTGGTGTAACAGATGATGGAGTCCCTTCACTGATACTGTATGGATTCTTAAAATCCTTGTGGCCATTATATCGGAGGGTCTGTTGCATGGGTGTCGATGACGATGGCAGGTCTGCCATCTCAGTTTTCGGGGTGGCGTCATTAACATCATCCAAACAACAATAAGTGGTCTCCAGAGATGGCTCATTTTCAACGACTGTACTTGAAGCGTTTGTCATGCGGCTCCCTTCATCATTGCGATGAGTGACTTCCGATTTTATTTGTCCAGTTGTTCCAAGAAGTTTTGAAGAAGCAAACTTCGAATCACAAATGGTGAGGTGATGTAAAGTAGAAGCATCCTCTTTCTCTACCAATGTCGAAGAGGCAGTGAGACTAGGAGGACCGCACCGACTAGAATGCAGAGAATCAAACTGTGGAACATTAGCTAACATTTCTTCTAGTAGCTGATTTGAGTCAGCCCCTTGGGGAAGAGAGTATTCATCAGGTTGAGGAGACAGGGACGAAGTAGTCGCCATTTCCAAGATATCTGTGTTATCTACACCTTCTGCAGTCGTCAACCCCCTTTGAGAACCAAATTTCTGACATCTTTTTCGAACTATGCCATACAGTTTTGTAAAACAAATGCCAATGGCCAATCCCAGGGCTGATGCTACTCCCGCAGTCACGATGATCCAAAGTTTTGTTTTATCCTTGGCAATACATGTCTCCGATTGTGTTTCTTTAGTTATTGCCATGTCGGTAATTAGAGCACTATGCCTAGTGGAAGTAGAAGTAGTAATCGTTGTAAGAGTTGAAATGATGACGGTCACTGTGAGATTGTTGCATGGCAGATTTTCTGTTGAATGTGCTTGCCGTTGTGTGTTCTTGCTAGATTCAACAATGAACGAAATATTACTGAACCGGTAGTCTAATAAAAGTAATTTGTCTATGCTGTGTAGGATGACAATTGAGTGAACATCCTCTTCACCATAAAAGAAAACGATTTGATCAATGTTAGACAATGTATACTTTTTTGTAAATTCGAGCAGTAGCACTTCTCCATCAATACTGTACCGCCACGTAGGGGAAATATGCTCACTTGGGATGCAACGCTCAAATACGAACTGCCCAGGTTGTTCGTTTCGAATCGTGTGTTGCAACATTGATGGAAAATCACATGTATTATTTACATTCAACTGTCTATGAAAAACCAAACATTTGAAATTTTCAGCCAGTAAGTTTTCCATTGTCACATAAACGCTGAATGTATTTGTTATTTCCTCGTAGACATTACCCAAACTGCTCTTTCCAGTCTCCTCCTTGGATACTACACCGTCTGTAGCTACAATCTCTGCGTAGTCTCCTTTATCAACCTGCACCCAGCGACAAGACAACTCTACTTTACCTGTTACATGATAAAGAAGAGCATTGCAATTAGGCCCCGTGTTATATATTCTTAAAATCAAAACAAGCGCCTCACAATTTTGCTAAAACTCGTCGTCAATATAAATGGTGTGAATCCCTGTATCTTTTTCTTGCGCGAATTCTATAGCTATTTCAAACGTGTTTTCTTCGAATCCTTCAACCAATGTATACCGTTCATTGCTCACATTGCGTATGAAATCATGGCTGGAACTGTGGTATATCCCAATTAAAGTATCCCGATATTTCGTCCACCGAAGTTTTAGCACTGACTGTGTAACATTAAATGTAACCGAAACGTTTTCGTCGATAACTCCCTTGAAAGATCGATGTTGATAATTCACACAAAATTCCGCAGAAATAGACTGCTGATAAAAAACTTGCAGAATAAAAAGAATTAGAAATGGTTTCATGGTGTGGATCAAATCCTTTTTCGAGGACATTCTAAATGTTCAGTGTGTAAACTAGTTTGCTTGCAAAGACTAGGAACGTAAATGTACAGCCATGCCAACTCACGCTTATCCTGAAAGTATAGAGCGGAGATACTCGTCATGATATATGAAGACGTCCATAAAGTACCTACATAATCACCAACCTTTAACAAATCGCCCAATCACAGCTTGACAATCCAATTTCAAGTGATCACTTTCATTTTTGTGAATAATTATGTTGACGCATTATCTGCTTGAGGTGTGAAGAGCTGCAACAAACGAACCACTTTATTAAGTTTTGAAATAAAACCCATTGTATTATCTTATTTTCATATTGCGTATAGATACTGAATAGCCATTGTTTCAGTTGTAAAGCTCTTGAGGAAATAAATTGTCAGATTTTTTCCTTTATCGGCAACTAGGGCAACTTGCCTTATGACTGCCTACCCAGCCAGTCACAAATGAAAACTTTCCTTTTAATTGTATAATTATCATTGAAAGACATCTGTTTGAGGCGTGAAGACTACCAAACAAACTACTCAAATAAGTTTTGAAATTATCCATTGTCTTAATTTCTTTATAAAAAAATGCATATAGATGTAAAATAATTTTGGCTTTAGTTGCAATACTCTTTGACTGTCTGCTTTAGATTGTATATTGTTATATGATCAACTATTTGATTAAAGTGTTGTGCCTGTAATAATATTTATATTCCTCTCAATCGCGTAATTTGCTTTACTATACTAGAAATCAATATATTTAGGGAGTTCTAGATTGAGTGGATAATGCCCATCGGATCTTTCCTGATGTCTCACTTAGGTTTTGTTTTGTTTTATTACAGCATAAAAAATATATGTTCACAAATAAACAAAGATTGTGATAATTAATTTAAAAAATACGGCTGTATCGTGCTATTCAGAGCAATGAATTAATAGTTCTAATTGTCCTAGAGGTTTAACTCAGCCAAACTATAAACTGACCAAACCGACCAATTTCTGGTCATTAGGGGGGAGGGGGGGGGGGGGGGGGGGATAAGTAACATCATATTTTTTTTTTTTTTTTTTTACTCGGCACCCCCCTTCCCCCCCCACCCTGGAGCAAATATTATTTGTTGTTTGGTGTAAGAGCGCTTTCTACTCTTCATATTCTAAAGTTTGATATTCAGGTGCTAACGGCATCGTAGGGGTAGGTATAGCGGCGTGCTAACAATTTAACAAGGACGTAGCACTTAGCACAGAGTGTCACATCTGCATGCACGCAATAGTACGTGCTTAGCAGTCAAGTAGTTAAAATCAATTAAAACATAAACTTCAATCGAAATGCTAGATATTTTGCAAAATATAATGTCACCAGATGACATTAGTGATCATACATTTCATAATAAACGTCAGTTGTTTTCTCCCTCCTCACTTTTTCTTTTTCTACCCATTTTCTTTTCTTTTTTGTTAAAAGCGGAGTGGGGGGTTTGAGGAAACGACGCGACCCTTCGCTTTTAAGATTCTCAGCGCTTTACATTCATATTACCCCGACCATTGGATTCAATTGCTAATCCGCATATGATAGAGCACACGCTCTGCTCCCAGGGGATTATCTCGGCCAGGCGCCATTTTACAAGCGCACTCATGTCAGAATTTTATATACGAACTTCTTTTCTTGTAATGAAAACAATATAATTACATAATGCAAGTTTTCTGTGTATTTATCCATCGCTCTGCGGCTGTCCCTCTCTCATCACTGTGTTTCTATTTTTCTTCTTGTAGGTCTGCACGGTACCTGTATTAAACAAATTAAACTCAGTCTTTCTTCAATCTTGTTTACATGTGCGTTGTTTTACATAATGATTCATCATGCATGCTGTTCTCATACATCATTCTGACAATCAATCTACAGGTCTTTGTAAGTATTAAAACAATCATCCTCCTACATATTCTTTACGTTTCCAAGGGAAATATACTTTACCAGGCAAAGGTTTCGAAGTATATCTTCTCATTTATTCTCCTTTGTGTTAAAAAAAAGTCAGCCTATTACTTAATATATTTAAATGCCGTTATAAATCGGATCTTTTAAGTTTGTATTCATGACTTTAAGTTGTATATATATTGCATGTTTGTTTCCTGGTTTTTATTAGGTTATATATTCTTTTTGTTATAATAAATGTGTTAAATTAGAGCCCTACGTACTATAAGGCTATTTGCCTTTTTTTGTTGACCCCTCATTCTCATAATAATTTTTTGTCTAGTTGCTCTATATTGATTTCTATTGATATTACTTCGTTGTGTATATATTTTATGTATATTGGTTTTATTGAGAGTGAAATAAAGACTTATCATAACTGAGCTGTACGATTACATTTTAGCCATGAACTCTCGAAAAGTTTGCGCACTCGTTCATGGGAAAATACCACGTAGAAGTATACTCGTCCAATGTAGAGTCAATCATGGTTGGTGTTTGCGCAGGCGTCGCAAAACCAAGTTCCTATTGGTTGGAAGACCAGGAAACGGTAACACCCACTCTGTATTACCAGGGAGACAGTATGGGATGGATCCAAACGACGGACATGAAACTAGAGATTCAATTTGTTTTTATATTCTAAGTGGCTTAAAGAGCTTTCGTTATTGAAATGCTTTATTGGATGCTGGGTGTGAATAAAACAAAACCAAGTTTTTCTTAATCTCTTACCACTTTACAAATTGTTTAATGTCTGTTATTGTACTCCGTGTATTGGATTAAACAAAAAATATATCGGGAAACTTTATTTATTTAACATAATCTGTCTTAGCCTACTATTCTTTACCTAAAACTAAGCTTAATGTCTTTCATAGCAGGCTGTTAAGCAACATAAAGAAATGGTAATTATAACAATCGGTGCAAACCATGTTACTTTCATTTTATTTAGAATTCAGATACATGAGTGGCGACAAATAAATTGTGTCGATTACAGAATATATTATACAACGAGTTCCTGCCTTCTTATCAAACAATTCCGATATGACACTACTTCAGTTTTATTTCTCGTACACCAGCAATGGTTTAGACATGTTACCCAGGCCATATCAAGATATTGGTTATACAATGATAATAGTGGCATAAAATATGTCGTTTTTATTGTTTGGTATACCTTTTGACTGGAACAGAGTAACACCGACACACTATGAATTCAATTCAATTCAAAACAAGATTAATTTTATAAATGTAATGCTTCCTGGGAGAAATTTCAACTATTTAAACAATCGATCTTATTTACTGGGTGTAAGCCACAAATATGTTTAAATAGTTGAAATTTCTCCCGGGAAGCATTACATTTATAAAGTTATTGTCCTATGGCGGACTAATGAATATTAATGAGTCAGAATGAATCAGGAGAGCTTGGGTATTTGTTTCTAGTTCATCGTGACTGTGCCATGGACCAGTGATGGCCTGGTGGTAGAGTCGCTGCCCGGCAAGCAGTAGATGGCAGGTTCAAGTCCCGCTGGTTCAAAGATTTTTTCTGACTTGTTTTTCAATACAGATCGATCAATCGATCTTATTTACTGGGTGTAAGCCACGAATATGTTTAAAGATTAATTTTCTCACTTTCTTTCTCAACATTTTACACAGTATTAAATAGTTTGCAGAATTGAATTTTGTACAATTGAGAAACATAAACATATTGATATCAAACATGGAATAAGGTTCAGAAGTACTGAGCTATGGTGGGCTTCGCCTAAATTATTTAAATACACTCAATATTATCATAATTTAAAGAAAATTAATTGAAAGGTACATTAGGTGAATGTTTACATACATGCTCAATATTTAGTTCAATTAATTAGTGGTGTCTTAATGTTGGAGTTTAATTATACTTCAGGCACTGGGTGAACATTCTCGTAAGTCTAAAAAATGAAAGAAATATAAATCACTGTAACATTTTATAATCTTGTGAAAAAATATACTCATATCGAATTTGCGGAAGACATTTTTTCAAATCTTTTCAGTAGAAAAAAGATAGATAGGGAGTGGGAAAGATTAACTTATTACTTTTTCTTCGGATCTATTGGTATTTTATATATATTTAAATATCTTAGTTAACTCAGAATGATGAATGACCCGATGCATTCACACACATCATACCATCACAGTTCATTTCATCAGTGGGGTTCGCGACGCTGTTTCTATAAATGTGACTGTTATTCAAGACTGAATGCGAAGCACTCGGATAAAAGTCATCACCAGGAACCCTTGGATCATCATAATCCGATTCCAAATCAGCTATTCTCTTGGTTTTCCGACTCATATCGGGTTTAGCGTAGAGCTCGTCAACATTTCTTGTCGGACCTAACCTGACTGCCGACGAATCTTTCCATTCATCCTTTCGTTCTACCGATAATACACACAGTCTCTTATCTCTAATGACATTGTACGGATCGGAATGATCTGTTTGTCCATCACTTGGGTGAGGTGACGATCGAAAAGACATCGGGGATGATGCTATCCCGGTGTTAGAAGGAGTGTCTTTGACATCATCCAAAGAACAGTATGTACTGTCTTGAAACGGTGCACCTGGGACAACCACAGTAGGTGGTGCGCTTCCAATCTGAATGCTATCTGCATTCTCATTACGCTCATTATTGTTTCTAGTATAGGCAATGAATCTGTTGTCCATTTGTCCAAAGTCACCGTGCAAGTAGCTTAGAAGTCCATGTTGACTTTCCTGACACGCATGTATGATAACATTACCCGTTCCATGCTTTTCCTCGACTATGGTCTTACGTGATACGTCTCTCCTGGGTTGAGACCGTGCAGAAGAAATATTGGTCAGTTCAAGAGATTCCGTAGCATCATCACCATTCACTGGGCTTGAATTAATTTCAACCTTGCGATTTGGCTTCATGCAACGCTGGTCAAAACCTCGAATAATAATGAAGCACATACAAATTGTCAACGAAAATGCTATTGCTGATACTACGGTCAAAGGAACAATATACGTATTTTCAATTTTGTTCGTGGTTGAATCTGTTAGCGTCATATTACTCGTAGTGAACCGAGTTTGATCTGTCTTTTCCGAAATCATTGATATGGAAGCATTTCTTAGAATAAATAAGAGAGTTTAAATTTAAATGTATTTTTGCTTTCATCCTGATAGAACGAATGAGAAACGAATAAATGATTTATAAATATCACGTTTGCCCCCAACCAAGGCATCAAGATACAGAAATATTCCTAACAGAAACCTTTGTTTGGTACTACTGAATTTGAATTGCTTTAAAAAGTCTTTGGTAGAACCTTGATACCCCCTTCACATACACGGATTTCTCTTACAAGTCCTTACGGATCGCACAAATTCACGGATCTTTCACGGATCCTTACGATTTGGCCACTTTTACGACCGGTTTAAGAGTTATTACGAGCTGTTTGCGGTTTATTACGGATTATCGCGAGTTATTACGATGTATTTACGGCAACAGTCCACGATTTGTTACGAATTGTCACGGATAACTACGAGCAACTAACGTATTAGTTACGACATATGTACGTGTTGTTACGAATAGTTAAGAGTAAGTTACAAGTATTTACGAGTCTTTACGATTTTTAGCCAAAAAATAACAACTGAAAATGAAGTGTTCGAATTTGCAGCTTTTATGCCTTTCCCCAAATCGTAAACAGTTCGTAAGCATATGTTAAGTATACGTATCTATTTGTAAAGTACTCGTAACTACACGTAAAATGCTCGTAATAACCCGTATCAATCCGTAAAACCATCGTAAAATGACCCGAATGAAATCGTAAACAACAAGTAAGCACAGGTAACCATCCGTAAACTGCTCGCAATAATCCGTAAATAATCCGTAAACAAATCGTAAACTAACCGTAACGAATCGCTACAAAAATCTGTTACGAGTAATTTACGGATTCTTGCGAGCAGTTTACGGATGGTTACGTGTTGTTGCGAGCGGTTTACGGATGGATACGGATTGTTACGACAATCGTAGGAAGACTTTTGACATGTCAAAAACTTTGCCTCTCCTTTCACGGATCCTTAATAGTGTCTACGAGTTGTTGCGAGTTGTGACGAGTTATTTACGGACAACAGCGAGTTATTTACGGATGATTGCGATTGACTACGAGTTGGCGATCCGTAAGGACTCGTAAGGAAAATCCGTGTATGTGAAGGGGGTATTAGCTGTTCAAGGTTGTTACGAGGAGTATCGTTTGTTTAAGAACTACTGCTCAATATCAAGAACCCTTTCAGAACCATTTTTCTAAGAGTGACCCCATAATATCTATAACCCATTATGATACATTTATTTACACTACACATATGGTAACATATTTACTAATACATATCTTTCACATTGCCTGCATTAATTATCACCTTCTTTCATGCCTGATGTCTACCCAATCCGTAAACTTAAGTCCTATTGTAAGAAAACACGAATGCTACGATGCTTACACCATGGGCTATGGTCGATATTACCAGTACTGATACGAGCTACGTTTCCATGGATACCGCTTTCTTACTGCTTCCTTCAGATATTGAACAAGTTATTAGAATCACATTTTTGGTAGATCACACTTTCTGTAGAGATGCCAATCTGATTATTTGACGTCAGATCAAGATTTTTATCATTTACCATGAAGACTTTACACTCTTGATCTTCTCTTGAATTGCAGTTCTTGTGTCTTTAACACGTACCAACACTATTAAACTTTCGTATTGTGGATGTTTCCGTAGATCAACAGTTTCAATATTATGGTCAAACAACTTTGAGTGATCTTACTTCGCACTGCAGAGGAAGAGTCAGATAAAAAAAAACATGTATCCATGGCTGCATGTAGCCCTGCACTGTCTTTAATTATATTGGTCACCAGACGAATTTACATACAAAGAGTTTTCTTCAGTAGATTCATATTCAAGATTAAGAATGTTCGCACTGTTACCGTAGATAGGACCGTCGACGAGGACATCTGAACCTACATCATTTTCCACAACACGATTTGTCTGATTCATTGCTATCCTCACATTCCTAGATTCATCATCCACAGGAGCTCTGTCTCCTTGTTCATGCTGCATGGTAACATCTCTAGATGATGCAGAGCGATGGATCTTCTGGCTCATGTCAGGTTTGGCGTAAAGAGCCTCCACGTCTACCATCGGTTTGACCGCTACATCTTCCTGTGCATAAGTTGGTGTAACAGGTGAAGGAGTCCCTTAATTGATACTGTATGGACTCTTACAATACTTTTGACCATTAAATAAATTAGACTGCATGGGTGTCGATGACAACGGCAGATCAGCTATCTCATTTATCGAGGTGGAGCCTTCAATATAATCCAGAGTACAATAAGTGATTTCAACGACTGTACTTGGAGCGTGTGTCTTGCGGCTCTCTTCATCATCGTGAGTAGTTCCTCCCGAGTTTTCGTGGATGCGTCCTAACTTACCAAGAAGTTCTGAAGAGGCAAAGGTTGCATCACTGCAGTCTTTGGTGTGATGTGAAAAAGAGTTGTCCTCTTTGTTTCCTATTGACCGAGATGCAGAAAGGCTTGACTGACTGCGCCGACCAGCATGGAAGAAATCAAGCTGCGGATCATCAATTGGTGACCTGCCTACTAGTGACTGATTTGAGACAGCCGCATGGGGTAGACAAGCTTCACTAGGTTGAGATGTTTGGGTAAAAATAGTCGTCATTCCCAGGGATTCCGTGTTATCTACTCCTACTGCAGTCTCTGAACTTCTTCGAAGATCCATCGTCTTATATTTTTCTCGAAACTTGCCATAAAGTTTGGTAAAACAAATACCAATGATGAATCCAAGGGCCGATGCTACTCCCGCGGACATGGAGACCCAATATTTTGTTTTAGCTTCAGGAACACTTGTCTTCGAATGTACTGCTCCAAGTGTCGCCATGCCGGTAAAGGAAGCACTATGTCTAGTGGAAGTAGAAGTAGAAGTAGGGTGATCACACTGCCTGTGCACACAGTCTGCCCCATGCACATACACACACACACAACAGCAGTCAGTTGGTAGAAATAGCAATTTTCGTAAATTTATTTAAAAAAAACTGAACAATATTTTTTATTTTTATTTCACATATCTTCCTAGCATACCTTTAACTACAATTCTGGGTAGTTTCATTGTTACAGGCATGTGGAAAATATGTTAAATTATTAATTAGAATATTGTCTTTTTAGCCATGTGTGACATGGCCCGCTGATCGCCCATTGACTGTTATTCTGCGTGGTGAAAATGCACCTCAATGTATAAAACTCCCCTACAAAAATGCAATATCCTCATGTGTTTCACTCATTAAATCAATTTGTTATTTACACTCAAGGTAGCCACAACTGTACTGGGGTCACCAAATTTTTCTCTGAATTTCAGTCCCTGTGGAATGTTATGGCCTGTTGAATTGAATGGTTTCTCGGAAAATCGTCATAAATCCTCAAATCTGACATTTAAAAAAATAAAACTATATTGTGATGTAGCTGAAAGTCTGCAGATTCGTATCATTTGTTCGGTTTTTCTAAATAATTTTTGAAACATATGAGGAAATAGCTGTAACGGTGATCCAAGTAATTTCCATCGCCATATTTTATTGGCATTGAAAAAATATTTGGAATTTAATGTTAATATTTGGTGTAAATATGATCTATAAATATATGATTTAAAAAAATGCCAACAAAATGAACAGTTTGACTTTCCTATATATATAATTAGCTGAAATGACCTAATTTGTATATTTGATGAATATTCTTATTTTTTTTTTTCTTCAAAAAAAATATATTTCCAAACCTGTCTGATATACATAGGTTTCATTGATGTATCATGTTCGGTTTTGATTTGATTACATATGCGCATATAAATTAGACGGACTCAGTTATTTTTACAACTTTTTCATATCTGCAGATTCGCAAAAATGGCAAAAATTAATTATTTTGTTTGCTTCTGTTTTCATAACGGTAATAGATATATGAATGTTCTTTTTTGTATTTTTTACCAAAAAGATGATATTTTAGTGTCTGATAATTTAATTTATTATTTGTGTCCAAGAAAGTGATGAATTAAGCTGTCAACTTTGTCGAATTTTGCCATTTTTGCCAATTTGACCATTTCTGGCAGGTTTTTCGGTAATTTTGCGATATCAAAAAAATGGTATAAAATCACAACGCATTGACCGATTTCAATTCTGTTTTTTTGTTTTTTGAAGCTTTCATAAAGCTTGATCATTTCCAATAATCAAATATCATGTGTTTGCTGTACTTATTTTTGGTGTGCTATACCTAGTAGAAGGCATTGTAAGAGTTGTTACGTTGACAGTCACAGTGGGGTTTTTGCATCGCATATATTCTTTTGGATGTGCTTGCCGTTGAGTCTTTTGGCTAGATTCCGCAAGAAAGACAAATCTACTAAACCGGCCGTCCAAGAAAACAATTTTGTCCATGCTATGCACAATCACATTTGAGTTATCATCCTCTTCTCCGTAAAAGAAAACGATATTATGAATGTTAGACAAAGTACTATTTTGTGTAAATTCGAGAGGTAGCGCTTCTCCACCATCACTGTACCACCACGTAGCAGAATTATGCTCACTTGGGACGCAACGCTCAAATGCGTACCGATCTGTTTCTTTGCTCCAAATCGTATGTTGCATCATGGATTGAAAATGACACGTCTTGTTAACGTTTTCATGTCTATGAAAGACTAAACACTTGAAGGGAAACTCACCCCCCGCCAGTAAGTTTTCAATTGTCACATAAACGCTAAACGTGTTTATTTCCCTGTAGATATAACCCAAATAGCTTATTCCAGTTTCCTCCTTGGATAATACCCCTTTTCTAGCTACAATCTCTGCGTAGTCTCCTTTGTCAACCTGGACCCAGCGACAAGACAACTCTACCTTACCCACCGATTTGGAAAGAAGAGTAGTGCACAAGGGGTTGGTGTTATAAATTTTCAAAGTCAAACGAAAAGAAACACATACTTGTAGAACCTCATCGTAAATAGAAATGGAGTGAGAGCCTGAATCATTTTCTTGTGCGAATTCTATAGATATTTCAAACGTGTTATTAGCGATTCCTTCAAACAACTTATAACGTCCATTGCTGATATTGCGTATGAAATCATGACTATAACTTTGATATATCCCAATTAAAACATTCCCATCTTTCATCCACTGAAGATATTGCGTCTCTTGCAACGTCTGTGTCACGCGGAATGTTAAGGAAACATTTTGGTCATTAATTCCGTTGAAAGTCTTATACTTGTACTCACAAATGTTTTCCGTAGAATAAGACTGCTGATAGAAAACTTGCAGAATGAGAAAAAGGAGAAAATAGTTCATGGTGAGGATAAAATCCTTTTTCGACAACATTCTCAATGTTCAGTTAGTGAACTATTTGGCTTGCAAAGACTAGGAACTCAGATGTGCATCTACGCCAACTCACCTCAATCCTGAAAATATAGAGCTGAGATTTTCACCATGATATATGAAGACGTCCACAATGTACCAATTGATCTTTTGGAAGTTATTTTAAGAGCATGAAGCTGTTTTCACCAACTTATAACGTATCACCCAATCACAGCTCGATAATCCAATTACAAGTGACCGTTTTCATTTCAAGTAGTTAGTTGTGATTGACAGATCTGTTGGAGGCGTACACAGGAGCAAACAACAACCTAAGTAGGTTTTTAAATTAGGCTCAATGTCTTAATTTCTTCATAAATGATGTATATAGATGCAAAATACCTTCGGTTTCACTTGTTATACTCTTGAGTGTAAGGTTTAAGTCAGAGACGTGGCACAATGTGATTAGGCGATTAAGGTGATTAATGTAGAATGTAAGTGGTTTCAGATCAACAATAGGATTTCAGGTTTGTACCTTTCATATTTCTGTTACTTGGTATCGAGTATTTTCACTCGATTTTCCGATTGATAATAATAATGATATGTCTTGTTTACCCAGGGTAGCCTCATCAGTATTCATACTGTTCTCCCTAAGGGCCCTGCAAAATGAATGAGTTCCAAATTAGTGGATAGTGGACATAGGATCACTAGAGATATATCAGTAACACCCCATCCCGACTATAGACTGATCCCAAACAGGCCGATTCCTGGTCATTAGGGGTATTTAGTTCCATCTTGTATCGGTTTGGCATCGGTATGGACATTGGCTGATGTATTAGACACACCCCTTATCTATAATTTCTCAATCATTCAATTAATTCACGTTCCCAGGGGTACTATATCCTTCCCCAATTAGAACCTTTCGAAACGTATTTTCCCTTTATTTTCCCCTTTATGTGTGATTAAACTTTAACCCTTATACTGCCAAAACGTTGCCCGCTCTTTCACGAGGAAATGCCATGTAGATATACTATCGTCCGCTAAAGATTAACCCATGGCGTATGATTGCGCAGGCGTCGCAAACCCAAGTTTGTATTGGTTGAAAGGCCTAGAAGCGGTAACACCCACTTTTTAAACCACGGAGACAGTTTGGGATGGATCCAAACGACGGACATGAAACTAGAGATTTTTTGTTTATATTTCAAGTGGCTAAATAAAGAGCTTTCGTTATTGAAATGCTGTATTGGATGCTGGGGTGAATAAAACAAAACCAAGATTTTCTTAATCACTTACCACTGTACAATTTGTCTAATGTCTCTTATTGTACTCCATGTATTGGTTTAAAAAAAGACAATATATCGGAAACTTTATTTAACATAGTCCTTATTCTTCTCTTAAAACTAAAACTTAATGTCATTCATACCAAGTTGTTAAGCAACTTAAAGAAATGGTAATTATAACAACCGGTGCAAACCGTGCGACTGTGATTTTATTTAGAATTCAGATACACGAGTGGTGACAAATAAATTGTGTCGATTACAGAATATATTATACAACAAGTTTACGCCTTCTCATCAAACAATTTCGATTTGACACTACTTCAATTTTTAATACTTCTTTTACACCAGCAATGGTTTAGACATGTTACCCAGGCCATATCAAGATATTGGTTAAACAATCACAATAGTGGCGTAACATATTATGTCGTTTTTATTGTCTGGTATACCTTTTGACTGGAACATGGTAACACCGACACACTATGATTTCAATTAAATTCAAAACCAGATGAATTTTTTCCCTTTCTTTCTCCACATTTTACACAGTATTAAATAGTTTGCAGAATTAAACTTTGTACAATTGAGAAACATATTACATATTAATATCAAACATGGAATAATGTTAAGAAGTACTGAGCTTTGATGGGCTTCGCCTGAATGCTATACATACACGCAAATTATGCATAAAGGAAATAAAATTAATTGAAAGGTGCAGGAGGTGAATTTTTACATTCATGCTCGATACTTAGTTTAATTAATTAATGGTATCTTAATTTTGGAGTTTAAAGATACTTAAGGCCCTGGGTGAACATTCTCGTAAGTCTAAAAAATAAATAAAATATAAATCACTGCAACATTTTACTATCTTGTAAATAA
This sequence comes from Strongylocentrotus droebachiensis, assembly GCA_035222895.1. Classification (NCBI taxonomy): domain Eukaryota; kingdom Metazoa; phylum Echinodermata; class Echinoidea; order Camarodonta; family Strongylocentrotidae; genus Strongylocentrotus; species Strongylocentrotus droebachiensis. Next base: position 109,922 of record JAVYIG010004695.1, on the reverse strand, counting down.
TAAGTATACTCTTATCCTTTTTGCGAAAGACATTTTTCAAATCGACAACAAGATAGATATGGAGATATTGACTACTATCAGTATAACTTCGGATCTATTGATAATTTTATAAAGTTTTAAATATCATAGTTAACTCAGAATAATGAATGACCCGATTCATTTACACACAGTATACCATCACAGTTCATTTCATCAGTGGGGGTCGCGACGATGTTACTATAAATCTGACTGTTATTCGTGACTGAATGTAAAGCGTTCCGATAAAAGTCATCACCAGGAACCCTTGGATCATCATAATCCGATTCCAAAGCAACAGTTCTCTTGGTTTTTCGACTCATATCGGGTTTGGCGTAGAGCTCGTCAACAGTTCTTGTGGGACCTGACCTGTTTGCCGACAAATCTTGCCTTTTATCCTTTCGTGTCTTAACCCCAATGACACTGTACGGATCGGAATGATCTGTTTGTCCACAACTTGGGTGAGGTGACGATTGGAAGGCCATCGGAGATGCTATCCCGGTGTTAGAAGGAGTGTCTTTGACATCATCCAAAGAACAGTATGTACTGTCTTGAAACGGTGCACTTGGGATGAATACAGTAGGTGGTGCACTTCCAATCTGATTGATATCTTCAGTACCTGTAGAAGACCGCCTTGCCTTGTTCAGACGCTGATCGAAATGCCGATTCTTCACCTCGCCATGCTCATGATTGTTTCTAGTATGGGTAATAGATCTGTTGTTCTTTTGTCCAAAGTCACCTTGAAAGTAGCTGAGAGGTCCATGTTGACTTTCCTGACACGCATGTATGATAGCATTACCCGTTCCATGCTGTTCCTCGACTATGGTGTCACGTGATAAGTCTCTCCTGGGTTGAGACTGTGCAGAAGAAATATTTGTCAGTTCAAGAGATTCCGTAGCGTCAACATTTAGTTTTTGCTTCATGCGACGCCGACAAAAACCTCGAATATTGATGAAGCACATACAAATTGTCAATGAAAATGCTATTGCTGATAATATGGTCAAAGAAATAGTCAGTGATGTAGACGTAATTACACTTCCTTTAACGGTTGAATTTGTTAGCGTCATATTACTCGAAGTAACATGAGTTGCATTTGTCTCTTCCGAAAGCATTAATAAGGAAGTATTTCTTGGAACAATTACACGGATAGTTTGACATTTCTTGCCATATGTTGAGTTGCTTAACGAATTTCTTTCTGAAACCGATGTGGTGTAATGATTGAAATTTCCCACATCCAAACTTTCCATGCTATAGAGTAGCATTGAGTTTGAATTATTTGTCATTTCCCCGCAGAGAAAAAGAATGCGATCGGAAGCAGGTAGGAATATGTCTTCCGTGAAATTGATGGGTATAATATTATCATCAACTTTGTACCACCATGTAAAGGATTTTCTGTTGTTCGCTGTGCAACATTGAAAAGTGATATTCTCGGTTATGGCATCTTGAATCGTGTATCGTACTACAAGCGGGAACTTGCAAGTTTTTTCCTCATTTCGTTTCGGATGTGAAATGACACATTTTGCTGGCAAGGTTCTTCCATCAAATATGTCACGGGGATCAATGTAAACACTGAATTTGTTTGTGAGATTGAGTCGACCGTCAAAGCTCATGTGAAGAGTCTCATGGGCATAAAGTACCTGATTTCCCGCATCTTCAAGATGTGCTTGCTCCCCTTCTATCACCTGCAGCCATTGGCATGTCATCTGTACTTTCTTTCTTTCCTTGTCGAATATAGTCAAACAAGTAGGTTCTATAGATTCAGCAGTCAAATTCAGTATCAAAACTGTACAAAGGAGCTGTGCACCACGGTACAAGAATATTACATGTCTTCCCATATCATTACTCTCGACGAAAGAAATGAATAGAGTGAGTGTGCCATTAGTATCCTCAATCAAAACATAACGTGTGACATCAAAAGAAACGATTCCTCCAGTGAACTTTAGAGTGCCATTGTGTCGCTTTTCCCACGTTGACTCTCCCTTGATCCACACCAGTGATTGAGTACTGAGTAGTAGATCCTCCTGAGGTAAGCTCAGAGAAAAGTTACGTCCGTTTAACACGTGAAATGATTTCTCCGGGACCAGTTCTTCATTACACCCCAATCTATTATCCGCAAAAAATGAGGATGGGTAAAAAGATTGCAAAATCAGAAATAAATATAACGCCTTTCTTAAGTCGGGGAAGGCAGTCCGAGACATCATAACGAAATTGTTCTAAACACTTCAATCGCAAAAAAACTCTGATATTTAATGACTAGCAAGTAGCAGGCATTAAATCAACGGAGTGACACAGTTTAGAAAGAATAATACAATCCTTGTGCTTTGTGCTACAATAAAATGAATTCAGCTACATTTGTTTATATTTACACTGGCGTCGTGTCGAAATGTCTCCTTAAAAGCTGTTTCCCTTCCAGCTAAGATCTTTATGAAATATGAGGAAGCGAGAGTGATTAATTACAGCATTTTGATTGGACTCAAAGGCGTTTATAATTAATACTGCAATCCAGTAGATTTTAACGCATTCCGTCGCTGTGGAGGCGGGGCCTCATTAATAATTTATCTTGCTTTAGTTATGATGTCTTGAGTCTTTCCTACAATTACATCTCACTGATATAACCACTTATCCTTCAAACCCATTTCAAAAGTAAGGTCTCGAATTCAGTGTCTGTCTTTCAATAATAATGAACAAAATCAAACAGAAACAAAGATTAATTATTTATCTTGATTGATATTTGTAATGGTACTTGTTATAAGTACCCTCCTATGTTGAAACCAAAACTTCAGCTATCTCCAAGTTGAGTATTGTTCAGCTGCGATTTATAATCGACTGCGTTATTGCAATCGTTTATCTTTGAAAATGAAAACTATTAAATCATATCCTTATTCTGTGACTTGGCACAATTAAAATGAAACATAATCAAAGTAAAATGTAATCTTTCATATTCAGCTTGTTTTACATGTTTAAGCATCAAACATTTTTTAAACAAATTATTCTGATAATTTTGTCAATGCTGTACAGATAAATGTTAATATAAATAATGAATGTCAAGTTTGCCCCAAACCAAGGCAACAAGGTACAAAAGTATTTGTCCTCATTTAATTGCACATTGTTATCTATTCTATTTTCACGAACTGGTTTAAAGGTTTAAAGGCCAAAAAAATAAGAGTTAAATTCCATCGGCATTTGAAAGATAATACCAATTTAGAAATTCCCTCAAAAAAAAAAGGGCTTGAATTCTTTTGTTTTATTTCACCATGATGACTTTACACTACCGATCTTCTCCGGAATTGTTAAAAGGTCTTGTGTCTGCAACACGTACACACAATATTGAACTTCGTATTGTGGATGCTTCCGTAGATCATCACTTTCAATATTATGGACAATATCCTTTAAGTGGTCTTACTCCGCACTGCAGAGGAAGAAGCAGATGAAAAACTTATAGTAGCCCTTCACTGTCTTTAATTATCTTGGCTACCACACGAATTCACATACAAAACGTCTTCTCCAGCGGTTTCATGATTAAGATTGAGAATACTCGCACTGTTACCGTAGATAGGACCATCAACGAGGACATCTGAGCCTACATCATTTTCCGCAACACGATTTGTCTGATTTATTGCTACCCTCTTATTTCTCCAGTCATCACCCACAGGAGCTCTGTCTCCTTGATCATGCTGCTTGGTAACACCTCTGGATGCTGCAGAGCGATGGATCTTCTTGGTTTTTCGGCTCATGTCGGGTTTGGCGTAAAGAGCCTCCACATCTGTCATCGGTTTGACCGCTACATCTTCCAGAGCATCAGTTGGTTTCACAGATGATAGAGTCCCTTCACCGATGCTGTATGGACTTTTACAATCGTTGTAGCCATTATATCGGAGGGTCTGTTGTATGGGTGTCGATGACGACGGAAGATCTGCTATCTCAGCTTTCGGGGTGGCGTCATTAACATCATCCAGGGAACAATAAGTGATTTCCAGAGATGGCCCAATTCCAATGACTGTACTTGGAGCGTGTGTCTGGCGGCTCCCTTCCTCATTGCGATGAGTGACTTCCGATTTCCTTTGTCCAGTTATTCCAAGAGGTTTTGAAGAAGCAAACTTTGAATCACAAATGGTGATGTGATGTAAAGTAGAGGCATCCTTTTTCACTACCGATGTCGAAGAGGCAGGAAGGTTTGGTTGACTGCGACAACCAGAATTCAGGGAATCAAACTGTGGATCATTAACTGACCTATCTTCTACTGGCTGATTTGAGACGGCGCCGAGGGGAAAAGAAAATCCATTAGGTTGAGGAGACTGGGACGAAGTAGTCGCCATTTCCAAGATATCTGTGTTATCTACACCTTCTGCAGTCGTTAAACCCCTTTGAGAACCAAATTTCTGACATCTTTTTCGAACTATGCCATACAATTTTGTAAAACAAATGCCAATGGCCAATCCCAGGGCTGATGCTACTCCCGCAGCCACGATAATCCAAAGTTTTGTTTTATCCTAGGCAATACATGTCTCCGAATGTGTTTCTTTAGTTATTGCCATGTCGGTATTTAGAGCACTATGCCGAGTGGAAGTGGAAGTAGTTATCATTGTAAGAGTTGATATGATGACGGTCACTGTGAGATTGTTGCATTGCAGATTTTCTGTTGAATGTGTTTGTCGTTGTGTGTTGTTGCTAGATTCAACAATGAACGAAATATTACTGAACCGGTAGTCCAATAAATGTAATTTGTCTATACTGTGTAGGATGACATTTGAGTGACCATCCTCTTCTCCGTAAAAGAAAACGATATGATCAATGTAAGACAAAGTATAATTTTGTGTAAATTCGAGAGGTATCAATTTTTCATCAACACTGTACCACCACGTAGGGGAAATATGCTCACTTGGGATGCAACGCTCAAATATGAACTGCTCAGTTTGGTCGTTCCGAATCGTGCGTTGCATCATGGAAGGAAAATCACATGTATTATTTACATTCAACTGTCTATGAAAAACTAACCATTTACAGGGAAATTCATTTCCATCCAGTAGGTTTTCCAGTGTCACATAAACGCTGAAGGTATTTGTTATTTCCTTGTAGACATAACCCGCATAATTAATTCCAGTCTCCTCCTTGGATACTACACCGTCTCTAGCTACAATCTCTGCGTAGTCTCCTTTATCAACCTGCACCCAGCGACAAGATATCTCTACCTTACCTGTTACATGATAAAGAAGAGCATTGCAATTAGGCTCCGTGTTGTATATTCCTAAAATCAAATCAAGCGCCTTACAATTTTGCTGAAACTCGTGTGAATCCCTGTATCTTTTTCTTGCGCGAATTCTATAGCTAATTCAAACGTGTTGTCTTCGATTCCTTCAACCAATGTATACCGTTCATTGCTGACATTGCGTATGAAATCATGACTGGAACTGTGGTATGTCCCAATTAAATCATTCCGATCCTTTGTCCACCGAAGTTTTAGCAGTGACTGTGTAACATTAATTGTAACGGAAATATGTTCGTCGATCACTCCCTTGAAAGATCGATGTTGGTAATTCACACAAAATTCTGCAGATATAGATTGCCAATATAAAAATCAAAAAATCAAAAGAAGTAAAGATGTTTTCATGGTGAGGGGGAATCCTTTTTTCTAGGACATTCTAAATGTTCAGCTTGTGAACTAGTTTGCTTGCAACGACTAGGAACTTAGATGTACAGCCACGCCAAATCACGCCAATCCTGAATGTATAGAGCACAGTTACCCGTCAGGATATATTTAGACGTCCATAAAGTACCTACATATCACCAAACTTTAACAAATTGCCCAATCACAGCTTGACAATCCAATTTCAAGTGATTACTTTCATTGTTGTGAATAATTATGTTGACGCATTATCTGTTTGAGGTGTGAAGAGCTGCAACGAACGAACCACTTTAGTAAGTTTGAAATAAAACACATTGTATTACTTTATTTTTATATTGCGTAGATAGATACTGAAAAGCAATGGTTTCAGTTGTAAAGCTCTTGAGGAAATTAATTGTCAGATATTTTTTCCTCTATCGGCAACTAGGCCAACTTGCCATATGACAGCCTAACCAGCAAGTCACAAGTGAACACTTTCCTTTTAATTGTCTAATTATTATTGAAAGACATCTTTTTGAGGCGTGAAGACTACCAAACAAACTACTCAAATAAGTTTTGAAATTATCCATTGTCTTAATTTCTTTATAAAAAAGTGCATATAGATGTTAGATAACTTTGGTTTTACTTGCAATACTCTTTTAATGTCTGCTTTAGATTTTATATTGATATATGATCAACTTGGCCTGTTTTATTAAAGTTTTTTGCCTGTCGTAATTTATGTTGCTCTCAACCGCTTAATTTGCTTTACTATACCAAAAATCAATATATTTAGGGAGTTCTAGATTGAGTGGATAATGCCCATCGGATCTTTACTGATGTCTCACTAAGGTTTGGTTTTGTTTTATAACCGCATAAAAAACATTATGTTTACATAGGAACATAAAGATTGTGATAATTAATTAAACAAATACGACTGTATCGAGGTCTAACTCAGCCAAACTATAAACTGACCCAAACCGACCAATTCCGGGTCATTAGGAGGGGGGAGGGGGAGGGGGAGGGGGGAGGGGGAGGGGGGGGGGGGGGGGTAGAGTAACATAATTTTTTTTATTTATTTACTTAGCACACCACCCCCCCCCCCCTTCAGCAAAAAATATTTTAAAGAAAAGGGGGGGGGGGGTTAATCCCCAAAACACCCCACCCCCTGCGTACACGCCCGACTCACATACCAATTTTTGTTTGGTGTAAGAGTGCTACTCTTCATATTCTAAAGTTGGATATTCAGGTGCTAACGGCATCGTAGGGGTAGGTATAGCGGCGTGCTAACAATTTAACAAGGATGTAGCACTTAGCACAGAGTGTCACATCTGCATGTACGCAATAGTAGTTAAAATCAATTAAAACATAGACTACAATCGAAATGCTAGATATTTTGCAAAATATAATGTCACCAGATGATATGAGTGATCATAGATTTCATAATATTTGTCAGTTGTCTTCTCCCTCCTCCCTTTTTCTTTTACTACCCATATTCTTTTCTTTTTTGTTAATAACGGAGTGGGGGTATTTGAAGACAGGACGAGATCCTTCTCGTTGAAGTTTCTCAGCCCTTTACATCCATATTACCCCGATCATTGGATTCAATTGCTAATCCGCATATGATAGAGCACACGCTCTGCTCCCAGGGGAGTTTCCCGGCCAGGCGACATTTGACAAGCGCACTCATGTCAGAATTGTATATAGGAACTTCTTTTCTTGTAGTAAAACAATATAATTACATAATGCCAGTATTCTGTATATTTATCCATCCCTCTCTCATCACTTTGTTTCTTTTTTTCTTCTTGTAGGTCTGCACCTGTATTAAACAAATTAAACCCAGTCTTTCTTCAATATTGTCTACATATGCGTTGTTTTACATGATTATTTATCATGCATGCTGTTCTCACACATCATTCTGACAATCAATCTACAGGTCTTTGTAAATATCAAAACAATCATCCTCCTACATATCCATTACGTTCCCAAGGGAACTATACTTTACCAGGCAAAGATTTCGAAGTATATCTGCTTATTTATTCCCCTTTGTGTAAAAAATAAAATCAGCCTATTACATAATTGCATTAAACGCCGTTAGAAATCCAATCTTTCAAGTTTGTATTCATAATTTTAAATTGTATATATTGCATGTTTGTTTCTTGGTTTTTATTTGGTTGTATATTTGTTTGTTTTAATTATGTATGTGTCAATCCAGGGGCCAACGTACTATAAGGCTATTGCTCTTTTTTGTTGACCGCTCATTCTCATATTTTTTTGATCGAGTTGCTCTATATTGATTTCTATTGATATTACTCTGTTGTGTATATATTTAAAGTTTCTTGCTTTTATTGAGAGTGAAATAAAGACTGAACTGAACTGTACGATTGCATTTTAACCCTAAACTGCCAAAAACTTTGCTCATTTGTTCATGGGAAAATGCCATGCAGATGTATGTTCGCTTGATTTTCCGATTGGTGTTAAATGAGTTCCAAATTGAGTGGATAATGCACATAAGATCGCTTGAGATGTATCAGCCAACCTCCCAGCCCGATTATAAACCGATCCCAAACAGACCTATTACTGGTCATTAGGGTTATTTAGTTCCATCTTGTGTCGGTTTGGTATCGGTCTTGTCAGTGTGACTGAGGTATTAGACACATCCCTTATGTGTAATATCTCCATCATTTAATTCAATTCAATTCACGTTCCCATCAGGGGTACTATCCTTCACCGGGTAGAACCTTTCGAAATGTATTTTCCCTTTATTCTCCACTTTATGTACGATCACACTTTAACCCTTATACTGCCGAAACGTTACCCACTCTTTCACGAGGAAATGCCATGTATATGTACTCCCATCCGCTAGAGAGTTAACCATGCCGTGTGATTGCACAGGCATCGCACAGCAAAGTCTCTATTGGTTGAAATGGCTAGAAACGGTAAAACCCACTCTGACCACGGAGACAGTTTCGGATGGACTCAAACGACAGACATGAAATGTACAGGAGGTGAATGTTTACATACATGCTCGATACTTAGTTTAATTAATTTAATGGTGTCTTTGGAGTTTTTTAATGATACTTAAGGCACTGGGTGAACATTCTCGTAAGTCTAAAAAATGAATAAAATATAAATCACTGAAATATTTAATAATCTTGTGAAAAAATATACTCTTATCAATTTTGTTGAAGGCATTTTTCAAAACTTTTCAGTAGGAAAAAGATAGATAGATAGATAGGTAGGGAGAGGGAAAATTAACTTATCACTTTTACTACGGATCTATGGGTATTCTAGATATATTCAAATATCGTAGTTAACTCAGAATGATGAATGACCCGATGCATTCACACACAGCATACCATCACAGTTAATTTCATCAGTGGGGTTCGCGACGCTGTTACTATAAATCTGACTGTTATTCACGACTGAATTCGAAGCGTTCCGTTAAAATGTCGTCACCAGGAACCCTGGGATCATCATAATCCGATTCCAAAGCAGCTATTCTCTTGGTTTTCCTACTCATATCGGGTTTGGCGTAGAGCTCGTCAACATTTCTTGTCGGACCTGACCTGTTTGCCGACAAATCTTGCCTTTCATCCTTTCGTGTCTTATCCCCAATGACATTGTATGGATCGGAATGATCTGTTTGTCCATCACTTGGGTGAGGTGACGAATGGAAGGCCATCGGAGATGCTATCCCGGTGTTGGAAGGATTGTCTTTGACATCATCCAAAGAACAGTATGTACTCTCGATGCAACGATGCACTTGGGATGAGTACAGTAGGTGGTGCGCTTCCAATCTGAAAGCTATCTGCAGTACCGGCAGAAGAGCGCTCTGTCTCGTGCAGACGCTGGTCAAAATACCGATTCTTTACCTCATCATGCTCGTGATTTTTTCTAGTATGGGCAATGGATCTGTTGTTCATTTGTCCAAAGTCACCTTGAAAGTAGCTGAGAGGTCCATGTTGACTTTCCAGCTCGCATGTATGATATTTATTTATTTATTTATTCATGTTTTCTTTATAAAAGCAGGGTAGTCCCATTCAAGCCGCAAGGCCTGCTTTACAAGGGAGCCCTGCTGTAACAAACAATAATTACATTTCAAATATCTTACAAATGAATATACATAAAAATACACAAAATATACAATAAAAAGCAAAACATAATATAAACAAACTATTAAACATTTCATACAAATATATAGGAAATTAGATGAAAATGGAAGAGGAGAGAGAGTAAACGAAAGAGAGAAGGAGAGAGAGAGGGTGGTAGGAATACTTCATGATCGCAAAATTAACTCATTTGTATTTCACGGAGATTTCGTTTAAAAATGGGTAGTGAGGCGGAACATTTGGTAATTATGGGTAGTGAGTTGAATAGCTTTGCTGCTGTGTACGAAAAGGTCTGTTTTTTAAAATCGGTTTTGGGTTTGGCAAGGTACAATTGATGCATTGAAACTGATCTCGTGGGATACAGGTTAGCACTTTGAGGTAGAGCATGTTTTAGATAAACAGGAGCAAGATTATTCAGGATTTTATACATAAGTACTTGATAATTGTATTCCAATCTCTGTTTGACGGATTGCAACTTTAAAGAATTTAACATAAATTGTACAGGCGTATAATAATCTACATCTAATACTAAACGACAATATTTGTTTTGACATTTCTGTAGTCGCTTTAAATCTTTCATTTTCAGGGATCCCCAAACAGTTGAACAATAATCAATGTGAGGAAGAATTAAAAAATAATATAAATGAGTAAATACACGTTTTGTCAAACAGTGCTTAATCCTCCGCATACATATAACACTATGAACATGACTGACAATGAGAGCGGACAAAATATACAGTTCCTCAGGTAGACAAAGGAACATCCCTTAACAGCTATTATGTAAAAAGGTGAATATGCATGTGACACCTGTTCTACACATTTTTACATAATAGCAGTGAAGGGATGTTCCTTTGTCTACCTGAGGAACTGTATATTTTGTCCGCTCTCATTGTCAGTCATGTTCATAGTGTAAGCGAGTTCATAATCCTTTTAACAACAACATTGACATGGGGAGACCAATCTAAGTTCTGATTTACAATAACACCCAGATATTTAAATTTCGTTACATTTTCTATAAGTTTACCATTCATTTTTATCTGTAATTTGACTGGATTCTTCTTCCTTCGACTTGAAAATAACATAACTTTAGTTTTGTCTGTGTTAACAACTAGTCCATTTTCATTCATCCATTCACATAAAACTAGTATGTCATTTTGTAACTGGGTTTGAACAGTTTGTACTCCATAACCAGAGGATAAAATGGCAGTGTCATCTGCGTACAAAGAAATGTTAGTAGTTGAATGCAAGGCTAGATCACATATGTCATTAATGTACATACAAAATAGTAGCGGGCCCAAAATTGAACCCTGCGGTACCCCAGAATGAACTGGGAGGAAATCACTTCTAATGCCCTTGTATGACACACATTGGTTTCTTCCCACTAGGTAAGACTCAAACCATGATAATTCTGTTCCACTGATGCCGAAATAACCGATCTTTTTAATAAGAAGATCATGGGGGATGATATCAAAAGCCTTTCTCAAGTCTAAGAAAACAGCACCGGTAAATCGCCCTTTGTCAAGGTTATCGTATAACAATTCACAAATCTCTGTTAAACATGTTGAGGTGGAATGTTTACTCCTAAAGCCGGACTGCCGATCGGACATCAATTCTTCATTATAAAGATATTCCATCAATTGAGAGTGGACTGCTCTTTCCAACACTTTGGAAACAGTGGACAAGAGGGAGATAGGACGAAAGTCACTTAGTTCGTGACTAGTCTTTGTTTTGGGAATAGGGACTATGTTAGCCATCTTAAAGTCGTTTGGGATACGCCCAGATTGTATTGACTGATTGAAAATACGAACAATAGGAATGGCAACCAATTGAGCACTAAGTTTCAACAATCTAGGGTGGAGGTCGTCAAGTCCCACAGATTTCGAACAATCAAGGTTATTTAGTTCTTTTTTTACAAATTCGGTGGTTATCTCTTTGAAAACGAATCGTGATTGTACTTTACTTAGTCTTTTAATAGCATTAACACCGTTATCTTTTATTTTATGAGAGCCTTCCTCTCCATGAATCGATTGAAATATATTGCTGAACATTGTATTAAACTCTGTTGCTATTTTTAAGGGATCGGATACAGTTTCGCCTTCAATTACAATGTGTGAACATTGATTAGCCTTGTTATCAGGCAACAACTCTTTTACAATATTCCAGGATTCTTTCATATCTTTGCTACTCTCTATTTTACTTCGATAATAAGCCTTTTTCAACTTTTTGTTAAGGATATTAGCTTTGTTTCTCAATGAAGTATATTTCTTCCATAGAGCGGTAGTTTTATTTTCATTTCTGAAGTTATTGCATTTAATTTTATGAAATTGACTTTTGCAATAGTCTCTATCTCTTGCTAATTCTTTATAAGCCGAGGTTATCCATGGAGACCCTTTAACTTTTTTACGCACTGATACATAGGGTGCATGTTTGTCAGAGAGTTTCAGAAAGACATCTCTAAACTTGTCCCACATAACATCAATATCAGTAACATTTATAAACATTTCACTCCAATCAATATCTTCAATATCATTGAGAAATGCATTTTCATTGAAAAGTTTAAAAGACCGAAAGCGTGAAATTTGAGGCAACGAAATGGTTTTTTTTTAGTTTTGTAACCACATATACTAAGGAATGGTCGCTAAATCCGATAGGCTGTACACCTGAGTGTAATTCTCCTAGTGCCTTTGATACAAGAATCAGATCAATCAGGCTTTTACTAAAAGGGGTCACACGAGTTGGCCGGTTAATGAGCTGCATTAAACCCAAAGATTCACCAATTTCAATTAACCTATTGGACAAAGAATTAACTGTTAGCATGTTACAATTTAAGTCACCCAGCAGTATTATTCTGTCTGAGAGCGAAAATACTTGTTCTAGATTTTCCTCTAATTCTTCGAAAAAGGATACAGAAGAATTTGGTTTACGATAAATAATGCCCACGTACAAACTAGCTTCATTTCTGGGCTTTAATTCAATCTACAGTAATTCTAAGCCTTCGCATTCTAAATCTTGCCTCCTTATATAAGGTACACTATTTATAATGTAACAACAAACACCTCCTCCTAAATAGTCTCTGTCTTTCCTCTCCAGGTTATAACCTTCTATACAACATGTATTACTACCAATTGTCTCGTCCAACCATGTTTCAGATAAGGTTATCAAATCGTAATGATAGCGTTTTACAAAACAGTTAATGTCAGCCGTTTTATTACGAAGGCTTCTTACATTTAAATGAGCAACTTTAAGCCCCTTTTCACTGGGAAATGTAAAATCAGCATGGTTCAACTCACCCACATCTTGATTTGACATGTTAACATTAGTATCAGACAAATCTTTGTTTGTCTCTTGTTCATAATCTGTATCATATAGAAAAGGTAATTGGGAAAATAAACATCTTGTACACTGCCAATTAACAAATTTCTCGCAAGGATCATTATAATTAGCACGTCGAACATTTGCACATTTAATATGAACCCATTTTGAACAATTAGTACACAACACTGCTTTCTGACTTCTCTTTACAGGTTTTTCACATATAGAACAGGGATTACATGTAGTATTTAACCGGGCTTCGTCCAAGTCTCGAGATGCAGCAGGCATATCATCTATGTCATCTAGTTGTGTTATTAATGTTTCAGGTTCACAATGATCATGGAACGGTAGTTCTTGAAATATACATGTATTACAAGTCCAATCAATGTCTCGCTCATAGTCAGATATTGGGACTCCACATTTAACATGGCACCATTGTTGACATCCTATGCACAAAGCCGCATTCTGGTTGCTCCTGACTGAAGTATTACATATCAAGCAAGGATATTTGATGTTAGCTCGACTGGCCATCATTAATTATGGTAAGAAGAAATAAACCAACTGTAGAACGCTTACAAAGATTCAACATGACGGAGATCTCTGATGGGGATTACCTTGTCGTTAGTTGACAAGACAAGAACTCGGCCGTCCTGTGTCCAGACACGTTTTACACGCTTCTCTTTGATTTTGTTGACACAGGCATCGTAGTGAACCGAGTTTGATCTGACTTTTCCGAAATCATTGATATGGAAGCATTTCTTGAAACATTCAAACTGATAGTTTGACATTTCTTGCCATCTGTTGAGTCGCTTAACGAATTTCTGTCTGACACCGATGTGGTATAAATGTAATTTCCGAAATGCAAACTTCCAACACCGTAGATTAGTAACGGGTTCGAGTCATTTCTCCCTTCAGCACAAACAAAGAGAATGCGTTCGGAAGCAAGTATGGAAACTTCTTCCATGAAATGTAGGGATATGAAATCGCTATCAGCTTTGTACCACCATGTAAAGTAAAAGTTTTTGTTTGCTATGCAACATTGAAATGTGACATTCTCGGTTTTGGCATCTTGAATCGTGTATTGTTCTACAGGTGGAAACTTGCAAGTTTTTTCCTCATTTCGATTCGGATGTGAAATGACACATTTGACTGGCAAGGTTCTTCCATCAAATAAGTCTCGAGGATCGATGTAAACACTGAATTTGTCGGTTAGATTGAATCGACCGTCAACGTTTATGTTGAGAGTCTCATGGGCACAAATCACACGATTCCCCGCACTTATAAGATGTGCTTGCTCCCCTTCTATCACCTGCACCCATTGACAAGTCATCTGTATTTTGTTCCTTTTCTTGTCGAAAATACTCAAACAATTGGGCTCTATAGATTCAACAGTCAAATTCAGTATAAAAACTGTACAGATTTGTAGTGCACCATCATATATTGAGATGACATGTTTCCCCGTATCATTAATCTCGATGAAAGAAATGAATAGAGTGAGTGTGCCATTAGTATCCTCAATCAAATCATAACGTGTGACATCAAAAGAAACGTTTCCTCCAGTGAACTCGAGAGTGCCATTGTGACGCTTTTCCCACGTTGACTCTCCCTTGGTCCATAGCAGTGATTGAGTACTTTGTATTGGGGTCCGGAGAGGAGGTATCATCAGCGAAACATTTCGTCCGTTCAATACGTGAAATAATTTGTCCGGGCCCAGCGGTCCATCACACCCCCATCCATGATCCTCACAAAATGAGGACGGGTAAAGAGACTGCAAAATCAGAAAGAAATATAATGCATTTCTGAAGTCGGGGAAGCCTGTCAGAGACATTGTACCGAATTTAATGTAAACGCTCTGATGATGAATGAATATCAGGTAGCAGACGTAAACTCAGTAGAGAGAAGAAGTGTAGAAAGAATAATCAAATTCTGGTGATAATGCTACAATGAAATGAATCCAGCTAGATTGGTCATATTTAGACTGGCTTCACGCCGATATGCCTCTCAATAGCTTTATCAATTCCATCTAAGATCCTCATGAAATATGAAGAGGTGAGAGTGATTAATTACAGCATTTTGAATGCCTTCAGTAACGCAATCATAGACGACTAGAATTAATGTTGCAACCCAGTATATTTAAATTGATTCATTCTGTCACTGTGGAGGCGGAGTCTCATCAATAATGTCCCATCAAATTGCTATGGTCATTAAATATCTTGATTCTTTCTTACTGATAACATTAACACTTATCAACTAAGCCCATTTCAAAACTATGAGCTTGGTTTCCTCCAGTGTAAAGTGTCAGTCTGAATTGAAAAAAGTTTGTCCTTCAATAAAGATTGATAAAGATTACTTAATTATCTTGATTGATATTTAAATGGTACTTGTAATAAGAGCCCTCCCATGCTGAAACCAAAACTTCAGTTATCTCCAAGGTTGAATATTGTGCAGTCGTGGTTGATAATTGACTGCGTTATTGTTATTTTTTATCTTTCAAAACAATCTTTTGAAACATATTTTGATTCTTAACTTGGCACAATTAAAATGAAAACTAAATAAAGTATAATGCAATCTTTTTTAACATGTTAATTATTAATTCATCTCTTACCAAATTATTTTGATCATTTTGCCATTTCTGTACAAATAAATATTGAGACAATTAGGACACAATATGATATGATAAATATAGATCTATGAATCGGAGACAGAATTCGTTACCTATTATATGCTATGGTATAATTTCCAATACACAAAGTACAGAGACCAAGGTAATAAGGTTATCTGCCACGAAGCGGACGTAACGCAATTGAACGCCCATCTACGTATTATATATAGCATATACGCAGTAGAAGAAAGAACACTAAATAAAGATAGTGAGAAAGAAGGATTAACTTATCACTTTTAATAGAGATCTTTTGGTATTTTATAGATATTTAAATATCGTAGTTAACTCAGAATGATGAAAGACCCGATGCATTCACACACAGCATACCATCACAGTCCATTTCATCAGTGGGGGCTCGCGACGCTGTTACTATAAATATGACTGTTATTCACAACTAAATACGAAGCGTTCCGATAAATATCGTCAACAGGAACCCTCGGATCATCATAATCCGATTCCAAAGCAGCTATTCTCTTAGTTTTCCTACTCATATCGGATTTGGCGTAGAGCTCGTCAACATTTCTTGTCGGACCTGACCTGTTTGCCGATGAATCGTGCCTTCCATCCTTTCGTTCTACAGCATACGGTCTCGCATGCCTAATTTCATCGTAGGGAACGGAACAATCCGTTTGTCCATCACTTGGGTGAGGTGACGATCGAAAGGACATTGGTGATGCTATCCCGGTGTTAGAAGGAGTGTCTTTGACATCATCCAAAGAACAGTATGTACTGTCTTGAAACGGTGCGCTTGGAACGACTACAGTAGATATTGCGCCTCTAATCGCAATATTATCTGCAGTACCTGTAGAAGAGCGCTCTGTCTTGTGCAGACGCTGGTCGAAATGCCGATTCTTCACCTCATCATGCTCACGATTATTTCTAATATGGGCAATGGAACTGTTGTCCATTTGTCTAAAGTCACCTTGAAAGTAGCTCAGAGGTCCATGTTGAGTTTCCTGACACGCATGTATGATAGCATTACCTGTTCCATGCTCTTCCTCGACTATGGTGTCACGTGATACATTTCTCCTGGGTTGAGATGGTACAGAAGAAATATTTGTTAGTTCAAGAGATTCAGTAGCGTCATCACCAACCGCTGGGCTTGAATTAATTTCAACCTTGCGTTTTGGCTTCATGCAACGCTGGTCAAAACTTCGAATAATAATGAAGCACATACAAATTGTCAACGAAAATGCTATTGCTGATACTATGGTCAAAGGAATGATCAGTGATGTTGACTTATTTTTACTTTCTTCCACGTTTGAATCTGTTAGCGTCATATCACTCGTTGGGTGTGTTTCTTCCGAAATCATTAACAAAGAAGTATTTCTTGAAACATTCACACTGATAGTTTGACACTGCTTGCCATCTGTTGAGTTGCTTAACGGATTTCTGTCAGAAACAAATGTGGTATAAATGTAATTTCCGAAGTCCAAGCTTCCAAGGCCGTAGATTAGTGACGGGTTCGAGTCGTTTCTCCCTTCAGCACAATAAAATATGATGCGTTTTGAAGCAAGTATGAAAACTTCTTCCATGAAATTTAGGAATATGAAATCGCCATCAGCTTTATACCACCATGTAAAGAAAGAGTTTTTGTTTGCTGTGCAACATTTAAATGTGATATTCTCGGTTTTGGCATCTTGAATCGTGTATCGTTCTACAGGTGGAAACTTGCAAGTTTTCTCCTCATTTCGATTCGGATGTGAAATGACACATTTGACTGGCAAGGTTCTTCCATCAAATATGCCTCGGAGATCGATATAAACACTGAATTTGTTTGTGATATTGAGCCGAACGTCAAAGTTCATGTTAAGAGTCTCATGGGCATAAAGCTCCTGATTACTCGCATCTTCAAGATGGGCTAGCTCCCCTTCTATCACCTGCATCAATTGACAAGTCATCTGTAATTTGTTCCTATCCTTGTCGAATATAGTCAAACAAGTAGGTTCTATAGATTCAACAGTCAAATTTAGTATTAAAACTGTACAGAGGAACTGTGCTCCATTATATATTTTGATGACATGTTTCCCTATATCATTACTCTCGATGAAAGAAATAATTAGAGTGAGAGTACCATTAGTATCCTCAATCAAATCATAACGTGTGACGTCAAAAGAAACGTTTCCCCCGGTGAACTCCAGAGTACCGTTGTGTCGCTTTTGCCATGTTGACTCTCCCTTGGTCCACCACAGCGATTGAGTACTGAGTAGAGGAATCTGGAGAGGAGGTATCATCAGCGAAAAGTTTCGTCCGTTCACCACGTGAAATGATTTACCCAGGTACCGTAGTCCATGATTGCACCCCAATCCCTGATCCTCACACAATGAGGATAGGTAATGAGATTGCCAAAGCAGAAATAACCATAGCGCCTTTCTAAAGTCGGCGAAGACAGTCCGAGACATCATAACGAAATTGGTGTAACCGCTCTAGTCGCTGATATTTAATGATTAGCAAGTAGCAGGCATTAAATCAATGGAGTGAAACAGTGTAGAAATAATAATGAAATCCTAGTGCTTTGTGCTACAATGAAATGCATTCAGCTACATTCGTTTATATTTAGATTGGCGCCATGTCGAAATGTTTCCTAAATAGCTCTTTCTATTCCATCTAAGATCTTTCTGAAGTATGAAGAACTGAAGCGAGAGTGACTAATTACAGAATTTTGATTGGCTGTACCAACGCAAGCATATGTGATTAGAATTAATGTTGCAACCCAGTCGATTTAAACGCATTCCGTCGCTGTGGAGGCGGGGCCTCAATAAAATGTCTGTTCCTTTAGTTATGATCATTAACGTCTAGGGTATTTCTATTATTAAATCTCACTGATATAACCACTTATCCATCGAACCCATTTCAAAAGTACGGTCTTGGTTTCTTAGAGTGTAAAGTGTCAGTCTGAATTTAGACAGTATGTCCTTATTCAATGAAAGAGAAAATAATCAAACAGAAACAAAGATGACTTATTTATCTTGATTGATATTTAAGTGGTCCTTGTTATAAGATCCCTCCCATGCTGAAACTAAAACTTTAGTTATCTTCGAGTTGAGTATTGTTCAGCTGTGATTTATAATCGACTGCGTTATTGCTATCTTTTATCTATGAAAATGAAAATGAAAATGATTAAATCATATTCTTATACTGTGACTTGACACAAATATAATGAAACATAATCAATGTAGAATGCTTATTCAGCTTGTTTGACATGTTTAGGCATCATACAATTTCTTACCAAATTATTCTGATAATTTTGTCACTTCTGTACAGATAAATATTAAAACAATAGAGACCAAATATGATATGAAATATATTTCTGTGGCTCGGCGATGGAATTCTCTATAAATAACGATAAATTATGTGCCACGGTATAATTTCCACTACACATGATACAGAGACCAAGGAAATTGTATTTGTATCCCATTCATCTTATAAAATGAATATGCGTAGAATATATTTCTAGGTATTACTAGTAGTTGTAGTACAACAGTATGAATAAACGGAATAGATACAGGATACGATATCATAATTGAAATATTACAAAGCAGAAATTATGATTGTAATATCTCACATTGCCAGATGGACGTAAGTTTTTAGATTGAATTCGATAAGAGCTTCGAGTTTTCTTTAAATCACGCACGATTCCCACACTGACCACACTTTTAGAAACAGACTTGCAAAATAGATTCCCCCTATCTCCAGAACCCTTAGAGGATTCTCACGCGGGACCTTGTAATAAGGTTCTTGAAGGAAGTAACCTCCGATTGTCATTGATATCATTGCGCTGCACAGAAAAAATAAGGAAGTGTAATTTCATTTTCGCTGTCATCCTGATAGAATGAATAAAAAACGACGAAATACTTAATGAATGTCGAGTTTGCCCCGAACCAAGGCACCAAGATATAAAAGTATTTGCCCTCAATTAAGTGCACATTGTTATCTATTCTATTTTTACACAAAAAGGTGTAAAGGTTTAAAGGCCAATCAATTAAAAAGTTAAATTTCAACGGCATTTGAAAGATAATACCAATTTAGAAATTCTCTTTAAAAAAAAGGGCTTGAAAATGTATTTTTGCTGGAAAATGACGACCATTAGTTATCGAATCGAATTTAGCGAGCGTGCTCGTTTAATTAAATAGTCTGATTTTCAGACCCTTGTTAGGAATGTAAGAACGTTTTGTGCTGAGCAAAGATTCAATCAGTTTGACTTTGGCCATTAAAAGAAGAGGGTTATTGATGTAGACACATGTTCATGTACTCTTGACAGCTAATTTTATGTAAATTACATGTACCTTTAAAGTAAACACTTTTCCCCAACTGTTCGGGTTCTCAAAACAAACCTTTTTGTCATAATTAGAACTTTTACATTGCTTAAAGAGAGACATGAAAAATACCTGCAAAACCTTTAACTGGTCAAAGTTCTTAGGAGTAACATCGTTCTATTTAGAACCACTGCGCAATATTGAGAACCCTTTCAAAACAATTTTTTGTTGAGAGTGCAACCCCATTATATCCATTATCCATTATGATGTATCATATATAATAATTATGTTACTATCGATACTATCTTTCACATTGCCTATATATTATCACCTTCTTTAATGTCTGATGTCTATTAAATCCGTTGACTTGAGCCTTTCTGTAAGAAAACACGAATGATATAATGCTTACACCATGGGGCAATGGTCGATACTACCAGTACTGATATGAGATACGTTTCCATGGATACCGTTTTCCTGAGGATTCCTTCAGATTTTGATAAGGTATTAAGAGCAATTTCTGTCCCCTGAGTAGAGATATAGTTTTGGTGGATCACACTTTCTTTAGAGATGTCATCCTGATTTATTGACGTCAGATCAAGACTTGTAGAATTCACCATGATGACTTTACACAGTTGATCTTCTATTGAATTGTATAAATGTCTTGTATCCGCAACACGTACCGACAATATTGAACTTTCGTATAGTTAAGTTTTCGTAGTTCAAAATTTCCAATATTATGGACAAGGATATTTACTTCGCACTGTAGAGGAAGAATCAACTAAAAAACATGTATGTATGGGTGCATGTAGCCCTGCACTGTCTTTAATTATCTTGGCTACCATACGAATTTACATACAAAGCGTCTTCTCTTGGGGATTCATCATTAAGATTGCGAATGCTCGCACTGTTCCCGTAGATAGGGCCATCAACGAGGACATCTGGGTCTACATCATTTTCTGCAACACGATTTGTCTGATTCATTGCTATCCTCACATTTCTCCAGTCGTCATTCGTAGGAGCTCTATCACCTTGGTCATGCTGCTTTGTAACACCTCTGGATGCTGTAGAGGGATGGATTTTCCTGGTCTTTCGGCTCATGTCAGGTTTGGCATAAAGAGCCTCCACGTCTACCATCGGTTTGCCCGCTACATCTGCCAGAGCATCAGTTGGTTTCTCAGATGGTGGAGTCCCTTCACTGATACTATATGGACTCTTAAAATCGTTGTGGCCATTATATCGGAGGGTCTGTTGCATGGGTGTCGATGACGACGGCAGGTCTGCCATCTCAGTTTTCGGGGTGGCGTCATTAACATCATCCAAACAACAATAAGTGATCTCCAGAGATGGCTCATTTTCAACGACTGTACTGGAAGCGTTTGTCTTGCGGCTCCATTTATCATTGCGATGAGTGCCTTCCGATTTTCTTTGTCCAGTTATTCCAAGTGGTTTTGAAGAAGTAAACTTTGAATCACAAATGGTGATGTGATGTAAAGTAGAGGCATCCTCTTTCTCTACCAATGTGGAAGAGGCAGGAAGGTTTTGTTGACTGCGACAACCATAATTCAGGGAATCAAACTGTGGATCATTAACTGACCTATCTTCTACTGGCTGATTTGAGTCAGCCCCTTGGGGAAGAGAGTATTCATCAGGTCGAGGAGACTGTGACGAAATGGTCGCCATTTCCAACGTATCTGTGTTATCTACATCTTCTGCAGTCGTTAAACCCCTTTGAAGACTAACTGTCTTATCTCTTGTTCGAACTATGCCATATAATTTTGTAAAACAAATGCCAATAACCATTCCAAGGGCTGATGCTACTCCCGCAGTCAAGATGATCCAAAGTTTTGTTTTATCCTCGGCAATACATGTCTCCTTATGTGTTCCCTTAGTTGTTGCCATGTCGGTAAGTTGAGCACTAGGCCTAGTGGAAGTAAAAGTAGAAGTCATTGTAATAGCTGATATGATGACGGTCACGGTGAGGTTGTTGCATTCTAGACTTTCTGGTGTATGTGCTTGCCGTTGCTGATTGTTGCTATATTCCGCAAGAAACGAAACGTTGCTAAACCGGTAGTCCCATACATTTAATTTGTCCATGCTATGTAGGATTACATTTGAGTGATCATCCTCTTCACCGTAAAAGAAAACGATATGATGAATGTTAGACAAAGTATAATTTTCTGTAAATCCGAGAGGTATCAATTTTTTATCAACACTGTACCACCACGTAGGGGAAATATGCTCACTTGGGACGCAACGTTTAAGTATGAACTGCTCAGTTTGATCGTTCCGAATCGTGTGTTGCATCATGGATGGAAAATCACATGTCTTATTCACATTGAACTGTCTATGAAAAACTAGGCATTTGAAGGGCAATTCATTTCCAGCCAGTAAGTTTTCCATAGTCACATAAACGCTGAAGGTATTTGTTATTTCCTTGTAGACATAACCCAAATAGCTTATTCCAGTCTCCTCCCTTGATACTACACTTTCTCTATATACAATCTCTGCGTAGTCTCCTTCATAAACCTGGACCCAACGACAAGACATCTCTACCATACCTGTTGTATGTAAAAGAAGAGCATTGCAAGTAGGGTCCGTGTTATAAATTCTTAAAATCAAATCAAACGCTTTACAAACTGATCCAAACCCGTCGTACAAGTTAATGGTGTGAGTTCCTGAATCATTTTTTTTTGCGGATTGTATAGACATTTCAAAAGTGTTTTCTTCGTATCCTTCAACCAACCTATGACGTTCGTTTCTCACATTGCTTATAAAACCATGACTGGAACTGTTGTATATCCCAATTAAAACAGTCCGATCCTTTATCCACCAGAGTTTTTGCGTATTTAGCAATGACTGTGCGACACGAAATGTTACGGAAACGCTTTGTTCGTTGATTCCGTAGACAATTTGATATTGGTCATTCACACAAACCTCCGTAGAAATAGACTGCTGATAGACAACTTGCAGAATGAAAATAAGTAGCAATGGTTTCATGGTGAAGATAAAATCCTGTTTCGACATCATGCTAGATGTTTAGGCATGTGTACTTTAAAGGCTATGAACTCAGATGTAAAGTCACAACAACTCAAGACAATCCTGAAAGTATAGAGAAGAGATACTCGTCATGATGTATGAAGACGTCCATATAGTACCCATATATGTGCTGGAAGTTACCTTTTATAAGAGCTTGAAACTGTTTTCACCAACCTATAACAAATCGCCCAATCACAGCTTGACAAGTAGCCGCTCTTAGTATAGGAGAGGCGTGAAGCGCTACCACTTCACGTCTTTTAATATCATAAAATCCTTTGTCTTACTTTCTTTTCATATTAAACATACATACAGATTAGCTATGGTTTCAGTTGAGGAAATCAATATGTCAAATTTTGATCTTTAATCGGCAATTAGGCCAAATGCCAAGTCTTAGCTTCATTAACCAGTCAGTCATAAGTAACCATTTTTCTTTATTGTATAAATATCATTGAAAGATCATTTGCTTAAAAACAAAACAAAATAAGTTTTCAAATGACCCAGTTGAGGAAATCAATGTGTCTGGTTCTACGGGTAATTGGTCAATTGTGCGATTCGTTATATAACATTGACAGGACTATCCTGCATCTTTTCTATCAGCCTATCATTCAAAGTGTTCTTCTATTCAATCTCATTTGTTTTTATGGAAATCTCACACGAGCAGACAAAACTAAACTCGAACGTCCTATGAAAAATTGCTCAACGTCTTATCAGCATTGAATTACCACCCCTATCATTTTTTTTTAAAGATCGCTTATTGACTAAATAACTTCTATTATGAAAGACCCATCACATTCACTATTTTTTTTGTTTTACTTTTAACCGCTCAGGAATCCGCCTGCGTGTACCAATTACCCGTAGAGCCAGATACAGAAATTCTTTTATTCTAAATTCTATGCACGTCTATAATGCACGAATAACACGAAGTTCTCAGCTTCTAGTGATAATAGCGATTATGATTATTTGTTAATTTTTTCTCTACCCACCCAGTAAAATAAATTTGTAGGGATTGGGTTGGAAAGTTTTCCACCTTATCTCCTTTGTGGGTCAAAAACATCCGTTGTTTAGCTCTGCTGCTGTTTTTTTTCAACATTACTATGGCGATGTATTTTCTGTCATGCATTATAATCTGATTAGAAATTATGCCATCTCTCCTTCTCTATCTCTCCCCTTTCCCTTTGGACCCTTACCAACTCTCCCTATATTTCTCTCTTTTATCAGTCCTTCGAGCTTGAGCTCTCTTTTCCTTTCTCTTTCTGCTCGTATTTCGATTGTGATGCTGCTCCTATTCTACTTTCATATTCACATTTATATTCATACCTGAATTTATTTATGATGTGATTCAGAATTGTATTCAAAATTCTTGCTATGTATAACTCATATAACTGTCTTGTCATGTTTTGTGCTGAAAGCCGGAGGACCGTACCTGCAGGCGCGCAGCCACGGGGGGGGGGGGGGGGGGGCAAGGGGGGGGGGGGGGCACGTGCCCCCCTAATATTTCCAGGATCGGTTGAAATTTTGTAGACCCCTTTTTTTGACCTCGATCGATTACATGTATGTGCCCCCCCAAACATCAAATTCTGGCTACGCGCCTGCGTACCTGCTCATAGACTTTTGACGCCCTTCTGGCTTTCAGCACACGATACCATGTTTTTGTCTTATGTTTTATGTATTACATGTTACACCAATGGAAAACAAATTTCTGTATTATATTATGGACAATAAAATCTTGAATCTTGAATCTTGAATCTTGTCTTGATTTCTTTGATGTAGAAGAAGTTTGGTTCCAGTTGCAATACTCTTTAAGTGTCG
Source organism: Strongylocentrotus droebachiensis (assembly GCA_035222895.1). Lineage (NCBI taxonomy): Eukaryota > Metazoa > Echinodermata > Echinoidea > Camarodonta > Strongylocentrotidae > Strongylocentrotus > Strongylocentrotus droebachiensis. The sequence continues at coordinate 85,121 of JAVYIG010004695.1, read as the reverse complement.
GGTTTAGATCTTCCACGGTTATCATTAAAGTTTTGTGCCTTTCATATTCTGTAACTTTGTATCGCGTATTTTCGCTTTACTACACTAGTAACCAATATATTAATTGAGTTCAAAAAAGAAAAGAAAAAAAAGCCCCATATACGCATATAAAGGAACATAAAGATTGTGATAATCATTTAATAAGAATACGGCTGGATTGTGGACTCGTTTACCTAGATCTCCACCCGATCCCGACCGACTTCTGACCGCGAACTATCGTTTTGTAATTGTTTGTTTCATCTGTTGTCGGTTTGGTATCGGTCTCGTTAGTGTGACTGAGGTTTTAGACACACCCCTTATCTGTCAATCATTCAATACATGTAAAAACCTTTTTTTCTTCAAGTTACACTGTCAACCTATCAAATTATGCTGAAATGTGGAAACTTATCATCATAATTCATTATCATCATGATCATGATTATCAAGCAAGGCTCATAAAAATGCGAAATTGAGGGGCGTTACTGAAAAGAAAATCAGAAACAGAAACAAATCAAGAAAGTAGACAAAGTTCAAGTACAATGACTTGGAATTTGCTCTTGTAATCTTCCTAACCACTCCAAGATTATTTTGGTATTTATGTATTTATTAAATATAAAGTTTATTGGATTGCCTAAAAAGTGAGCTTCTTTTATTTATTTATTTATTTCCTCTCATAGGGTGGTTGGCCCTTACAGCACAGCTGATTTGCATACATTGGTTTTAATTTTCCAAATATTCTTGAATGATAGATAATCGTATTTAGCTTAAGAATTCAAGGAATGTAGGATTTTTTATCCGAAGTAATCTCGTTTCGTATATATTGATTTATGGTATGCCATACCGAAAACACCCGTTATACAAAAACATGTTTTGTTTAATATGTGAGGCTCAAGTGTAAAATCTACTGCTAGCCCATTTTTTAGTACTTTTTCCACAATCCAAACCTTTAAAAGAATATATCCGTGAATCTCAGTCTTTTGTTGCAATTACAAACGATCTTTTAATTTTTTTTTTACTAGCTGTTCTGTTAGGTTCTCATATCTCTGTCTATAATTACATTTCGTTAGGATTATGTTTATTTGACTTCTTTTGAATATATTTCTATACATGTGATTATTATTTATGATATTCATAGAAACACATTGAAAGAACAATGGAATTAAGGACATTCTACTGAAATGTGACATCTACCAAATGTATAAATTCCTGATTTACCATATTTAAGTTTTAACATTATAATATTCTTATGGAATTCAAAACAAACAAAAAACAAAGAAATTAACAAACAATCGCTGGCATTCCCCATCCTGTCCATAAATGTTCTCTATTGACCGATACATGCTACGGCGAGAAACTGCCCTCCTCCTGTTCGACTACTGATCCATCTGTGAACATGGACTGATGGATGCGTTGAATAATCAAATTAAGTGTTTTATATTGGCATAAATTCACGTACTTTACCTTGTATCTTCCCTTTTTAAATATTTTGTAGGCCCCATGTATTCAAGACTTTGATTATTTCTTTATTTAGAGAATAGGTAAAGACTGAAATATATAATTGAAACGTTATTTCTTTTAGAAAGGCGTTTATCAACTTTATCAACTTTGACCAGTCCCTTCATCAATCGTCATGCGTACTTTATATGAAAACACTAGGCCCCATCTATGAAATTAATTCGCTTTAATGACAGGAATATCATTACAGAGTCATGAATGTTGATAAAAACTGAAATTCAATAAATACCTCCCCGCTTCCCCACTCTCACTCTTTCTCTCGACTTGTTATAATTGAACACCAGATGAGGCCTTATTATTTTCTATCTCATGACGCAAAAAACAGTGAAATACAAATACGCATAGTTAAGAACTAAATAATTTAAATATATCGAATATATCAAATTGCGATTCATTTTTATTTGGCATTATATTTACAAAAGCAATAATACATACATATATGCAATTTCAGGTAGAACCTACCACCTTTATATCCAATTGACTGGTTTAGGGTGATGAATGCATCATCAGATACACTAAACTTGCACTAAAGGCTCTTACTACTCTTGCACTAGACAATCGTCTATTCACAGAGCTTAGCCATTAATGTATAGATACAAACATCATGTAATGAAACAAAAAGTTACATTATTTATTAGCCTCACCTTTGCCACCTTAAAGATTTTTTGAGTACTTCCCGAGGCTACATACACATAATTAATATTAGTTTTTTGATGGAAATTAAGACACGTCGTTTATTATTATCACCATGAGAACAATTAAATGACTTTCACTATGACTATAAATGAGGAAACAACCAAACAAATCTCATCACGAAACCGGGAGTGTTTTTAAAGTTAATTTATGAGTAATTGTGTGTTGTTTACCCATTTATTTTTCCATGGACACTTTCTTGTTATCCTTGGCCTTGCTGATGCTAAATACATTAACTCCCTCAATCACAGCATTAGTAACTTTCGTGTATAATTCTTTTTTCTTTATTTTAATAGTAGGACGCGCTATATTCCTTAACCTTAGCCTAGTTGTGAACTAACTACACGTAAAACATATGTAATAAGATGACATCCAGCATAGTAAAGTGAACGATTATAGGCCCTGATCAATATCGGCTTATATTGTGATACATGACTATGATGGGAAGGTAGCGCTTCAATTTTTAGAGATTCTTGAACATTGTTCTCGTTTACTTTAGACAGTCATTATTTATAACCATGATAATGGTTATAGCTAAAGTATACGAAATATCACTAAATTGTGCAGATAGTGATAATTTCAAAGTATTGTTACACACGCTCATACATACATTTTCACACTCAGAAAACGCACACACACATTCGCAAGCCCACACCCACATTTGGGTGTGTTTTGTAGGGTGACCTGTCTTAGCACACACTACACCTGAAAAGCATAACATAACAATCGAATGAAAGCCTAATGAAGTATAGATATAAAGATATGTATAATTTATTTTGCCTCGTGTTCTTATATTACTTGTACACAGTGAGAACCTTGTAACACTTAAAAAGAGAAAGATATTTTGCTAGGTTTTGCTGATTTTGTTCACCTAAACGTTTAAGAGTAAATAAGAAATATTATGTAACACAATTTCCCACTTACATTGAAAACACAACACAAGCATAACTGTTTTTCAATTTTCAAACTATTTCGCTATCACTTAGACCGCTTATCCTCATGTCAATACTCAATCCCTAGTTCAAGCAAATCTGTACGTAAAAGCTTCTCGAAGAGTACTTTTGTCTACAGTGAAAATGTTAATAAGTCATGTATTTTTTACTAGACAATGAAACTTCTGGAAAATAAGTGAGCGGGTGCGTTAATATACAGCTCTGCACCATCTGTCAATTCGTCAGTGGGATTAGCAATCATGTTACCATAGGAGTCAATATGAGTCAGGGTCAAAGATTCTGAGACATTTTATAGAACGAAAGTGTTGCGAATGGGTTGATTGATAAATAAATGGTACTTGTAATAAGAACTCTAGCGTGCTGGAACCTAAAATTCATATTTATCCAAGGATGATTATTGATACAAAAAAGTGATTATTCAGTTGTGGTTCATAATCAAATGTGTTATTGCTATCTTGTATCTATCAAAATACAAAATTATTCACACTCCTTTATTTACTCATGGTTATCAATTTTTTTTTCTCCAAAAAAAATGAACACCTTTCCCCGAATGTTCGGGTTCTTAAAAGATTTGTTTTGGTCAATATTACAACTTTTGCATGATACCTGCAAAAACCTTCAACTGTTAACATTTCTTAGGAGTAGTATCGTTCTCTCTAGAACGACTGCACAATAAACAAAAATCCCTTTCAGAGACATTTTTCTATGAGTGCAACCCCTTACTATCCATATCCATATCATGATCATATACACTGCACATATGATACTATTTTACTATCTTTTGTATTGCCTACATTTATTATCACCTTCTTCCATGGCTGGTGTCTATCTTATCCGTAAGCTTAACCCCTTCTGTAAGAAAACACGAATGCTATGATGCTTACACCATGTGCTATAGTCGATACTACCAGTACTGATATGAGATATGTTTCCATGGATACCCCTTTATAGGTTCTTTCAGAATTGCATGAGGTATTAGACGCGATTTCCAAATTAGTGGAGGTAGAAGTAGAAGTCATTAGGGACTTTTAGAATGAGTGGACGAGAACACGACGTACGCCGACTGATCATGCGTGTCAACGTACTCAACTGCCCATGTTGACTACAATTAGAAATCTTTTAGATTGCACTCGACGATATACATGTATGCAGGAAGTAACACTATGAATTACATGACAGACAAAGAAAGAGGACAAAATATACAGTTCCTCATTCTACCCTCAACAATAGGCCATTTTCTTAATGTAACCAAATTTAATGCATAGGTCTTTGTGAAGTGCCTCAATACAAATTATTTCAATCACCTGATAGGAATAGTAGTATTTCAATAGTCAGAATGCAACTGCATATAAAGTGTTGCTAGGTAGGTCAAGCCATAATGTTTGTCCAACCTGGCAACAACTAATGTATGCAGTTAGGATTCTGTCTATTGAAATACTATTATTCTTAACAGGTGAATGAAATAGTTTGTATTGAGGCACTTCACAAAGACCTATGCATTAAATTTGGTTACATTACGAAAATGGCCTATTGCTGTGGTAGAACATCCCTTCACTGCTCTTATGTAAAAATGTGTAGAACAGGTGAATATGCATGTGACACTTGTTCTACACATTTGTACATAATAGCAGGGAAGGGATGTTCCTTTGTCTACCTGAGGAACTGTATATTTTATGCGCACGCGGCATATACTAGTATCGTAGTAGATTTAGGAAAATTAAGGTTGACGCATTCTCGATCGCCGACTGAGACGACGTGACGCATGCGCAGTGCCTTAAAATGACGTCACACGTTGCAGTCAACGCTGAAAACGTGCAAATCTAAAAGTCCCTATTGTAATAGCTGATACGATGACGGTCACAGTGAGGTTATTGCATTCCAGACTTTCTGGTGAATGTGCTTGCCGTTGCTGATCGTTGCTAGATTCCGCAAGAAACGAAACGTTGCTAAACCGGTAGTCCAAATAATTTAGTTTATCCATGTCATGCAAGATCACATTTGAGTGATCATCCTCCTCTCCGTAAAAGAAAATGATATGAAAGATGTTGGTCAATGTATAATTTTTTGTAAATTCGAGGGGTATCAACTCATCATCAACACTGTACCACCACGTAGGGGAAATTTGCTCACTTGAGATGCAACGTTCAAATACGAACTGCTCGGTTTGTTTGTACCGAATTGTGTATTGCATCATGGATGGAAAATCACACGTTTTATTTGCATTCAACTGTCTGTAAAAAACTAAACATTTGAAAGAAAATTCATTTCCAGCAAGTAAGTTTTCCATTGTCAAATAGACGCTGAAGGTATTTGCTATTTTCTTGTAGACATAACCCAAATAGCTTATTCCAGTCTCCTCCCTTGATACTACATTTTCTCTAGATACAATCTCTGCGTAGTCTCCTTTGTAAACCAGTATCCAGCGACAAGACAACTCTACCTTACCCGCTGTGTGGTAAAGAAGAGCATTGCAAGTGGGGTCGGTGTTATAAATTGTTAAAAGCAAATCAAACGCTGTACAAACTAATCGAAGCCCGTCAAAAATGACAATGGTGTGAATGCCTGTATCTGTTTCTTGTGCGAATTCAATAGACATTTCAAAAGTGTTGTCTTCGAATCCTTCAACCAACGTATGACGTTCGTTAGTCACATTGCTTATAGAACCATAACTGGAACTGTGGTATATTCCAATCACAGTACTCCCATCTTTTGTCCACCGAAGATTTTGAGTATTTTGCAATGACTGAGCAACACTAAATGTAACGGAAACACATTGGTCGTTAACTCCGCTGAAAGTTATATATTGGTGATTCACACAAACTTCCGCCGCCAAGGACTGCTGAAAGGAAAATTGCAGAACGAAAAGGAGAAGAAATGGTTTCATGGTGAGGATCAGATCCTTATTCGACAACATTCTAAATATTTAGTTTGTGAACTAGGCTTGCAAAGACTAGGAACTCCGATGTGAATCTACGCCAACTCACGCCAATCCTGAAGATATAGAGCTGAGATTCTCATCATGGTATATGGAGACGTCCAAATAAAACAAATTTATATTTTGTAAGAGGCTCAGAGAGCCTGACACTGTTTCCACCAACCTATAAGAAATCGTCCAATCACAGATTGACAATCAAATTACAAGTGACGACTTTTATTTTAGTGATTAATTGTAATTGAACATAATCTGTTACGGGCGTACACAGAAGCAAAACACCCATTTAAATAAGTTTTGAAATGAAACTCAATATATTAATTTCTTTATTAATGGTGTATAGATGTGGAATATCCTTTGCTTTCAATTGTAATACTCATGAGTGACATGTTGAAATCAGAGACATGCCATCAGGTTACTAGGTCTAATGTAGAATGTATCTGGTATCAAATCAACAATACGATTAAACGCTGTGAAGAATCCACCATAATCATCATCATCATCATTATTAGAATCATACAAGTCGTATGTTTAAAACTCAATCATTTTTACCCAAGCTAGAGAGAGCAAAATAATTATACACGAAATTTACTCAAAAATTAGGTTTCAACTTTAAGCCATACAAATATCAAAATAGCAGCACTTTTTGCCACATTAAGAGGCAAAAATGATATTGGATCATTCACTTGGCGTTTGTTAAACATTATAACCTAATACAAAGGCTATTTCACAGGGTACGGAGGACATGAGATGTCAATCCTTTCTTGTAATAAGGTTGAGGTGCACCCTATCATGTTTCATATTTTATACTTTAATTACTGCGATTGGAATGTTCAGTAGTGTTAATCATAGAGCAGCAAATTGGGAGAGATAATAAGTTAAACTTATAATTAAACGCAAAAACAGTGGAATACAAATACGCATAACTAAGAACCAAATAATTCAAATATATTGAATATATCAAATTGCGATTCATTTTTATTTGGCATTATTTTACGAAAGCAATGTATTCATACATATATGCAATTTCAGGTTGAACCTAACAAATTTATTTCCAATTGACTGGGTTTTGGTGATGAATGCATCATCAGAGCACTCTAAAGGCTTTGACTACTGACTAGCTAGGTCCAAAACTCAGTTGTCACGTTTCCAAGAAAATCGCCGATTCACAGAGCTTCCCCATTTATACAAAAATACAAACGTCTTGTAATGAAACCAAAAGTTACATTATTTATTAGCCTCTCCTTCGAGACCTTGTTAAGATTCTATGAGTACTTCCCGAGACTATATAAACACAATTAATATTATGTTTTGGGTGGAAAATAAGACACGTCGTTTTTATTATAACTATGAGAACGATTAAATGACTTTCACCATGACTATAAATGAGGAAACAACAAAACAAATCTCATCACGAAACCAGGAGTTTTTAAAGGTTTTTTATTGGTAATTGTTTGATGTTTTTCCCTTTTATCTTTCCATGGAAACTTTCGTTATATCCTTGGTCATGTTGATGCCAAATACATTAACTCCCTCAATCACTGCATATATACATACATTTCGTGTATAATTTTTGGTTCTTTGTTTAATAGGACGCGCTAATGAGGCTACATCTATGAATCACACATCTGGGCTATATTCCTAAACCTTAGCCTAGTTGTGAACTAACGACATGTAATTCATATTTAATAAGTTGACAACCACTATAGTAAGGTCCAACGAATATGGGCCCTGATCAATATCGGCTTGTATTATGATACATGAATATGATGGGAAGGTAGCGCTTCAATATTTAGAGATTCTTGTACATTATTCTTGTCTACTTGCCACAGTCATTGATCACAATCATGATAATGGCTACAGCTAAAGTATATGAAATAAGACTACTCTCTTTAATAATTTCTAGGACTTATTTTAAATCCAAGGGGACTTGGATTTAGAATAAATTATTTGGACTTTAAAATAAGTCCTAGATATTAAGAGAGTACATTGTGCAGATACTGTTAATATAATTACAAATATTGTTACATAGTTACATACAATAAACACATACACGCTCATACTCTCATAAACACACACACACATACTCACTTTTTTGTTCTTCAATAGTTTTTTGTTATTGATTCCAAACAATACAAATTATTTTAAAAAATAAAGTACAGTTGTTTTTCCTTGACATCAAATTGATGAAAACAAAAATGAAATCAGTTGTAACATATTAAAAAATAACCCCATCCAACCAAACACACTACTACTCCCCCCCTCCCCACCATGCGACACATACACACCACCCGACCACACTTCCACCACACACTGTTCCCAGCCCCCTCAGAATACCCCAAATTGGAGCGACAGACAAACAGAAACAATCTATTTAAAACATTTAAAACAAAATCATTTAAACGAGGCTACAATAGCCACAATAGTCAAGTGTATTAGCAAGCACACACACACACACACACACACACACGCACACACACACCCACACCCACACACACACACACACACACATATTCGGGTGTGTTTAGTAGTGAGCTTTACATAAGAAACGAATTAAAGCTTTCCCAATGAAGCAATTAATATATTAATGAAGCTAATACATAGAGATAAAGATATTTCTCATTTATATTGTCTAGTGCTTTTACATTTCTTGTACACAGTGAGAATCTTAATTTTTTTTTTTTTGGTTTTGTTTAGGTGTTGGTGATTTTGTTCAGCTTAACGTTTAAGAGTAAATAACAAATATTATGTAACACAATTTACCACTTACAGTGAAAACACAACAAAGGCAAAACTATATTTAAATTTAAAACTATTTCGCTATCATTTAGACCGTTTGTCCTTATGTTAATATTCAATACCTTGTTCAAGCAAAACTGTACGTTAAAGCTACTCAAAGTGTCATTTTTTTTTCTACAGAAAAAATGTTTATAAGTGATGTTTTTTTACTAGACAGTTGAAGTTAAAGCAGACAAACAAAATGAGAAAGGACAATGAGTCCTTCAGGAAAAAGAAGGAGCTGGTGCGTTAATATACAGTTCTCCACCATCCGTCAATTCGTCAGTGGGATTAGCAATCAGATTACCAAAGAAGTCAGTATGGTTCAGGACCAGGGGTTCTGAGCCATGTTCTAGAACGGAAGTGTCTTGGCCGGAGTTGCGACCGAGGTAGTTACCGGGGTTGGTACCTGGAGGCCTGGGGTCGTCATAATCTGACTCCAAAGAGGTCATTTTGCTAGTCTTTCGGCTAATGTCCGGTTTGGCATACAATGCATCTATATCTGTGTCTACTTCCGGAACTCTCGCCATGCTCGCCATCGATGCATTTTGTTGTGATCTGCCTGATTTGAACGAAGGAGGAGACGTAGTTGATGCTCCCATGTCGAAGTGATCATTGGAAGATGGATATGGGGAAGACGATGCATGTGAAGGCCGGTGTTCCTTGGAGGTATCTGTAGAGGTGCCTATGACATCGTCAACTGAACAATACGCAGTGTCCAAGTATAGCGCACTAGCAAGATCATGTCTTATATGCTTATCAGGGTTTGTGTTAAAACCATTGGTGGTGCGTCCGGTGGCACCCTTATGATCTTCCCAATTCGAAGTGTTATTAGTAGGACGATAAGCAAAACAACTGCTCTCAGGCTCTCCATGTTGGCGCTGCAAATGTAGGCTTGTAGGTCCGTCCTGTTTGTTTGAAATGGGAACCTTTCTGGCTTGGTTTTGTTTGTGTCTTCCATCACCTATTGAACCCTGAAGAGCAGTAGCTCCTCGAAGTTCAGAATCCCAACAACTTTGAAGTTCTTGTAACTGTAAGTTCCCCACGTCTTCAGACTGTGCACCAGTATCACCATTTGCCACCGTAGAGTCAATTTGTATCACATCATTAATCTCTTTTTCAAAGTGGTGTCGATATTTTCTTGAAACAATGTAGAGACAGTTGACAGAGCCAGTGGCAATGCAGAATATTATAGAAAGCACTAAAATTACCCAAACCCAGATCGGGACTTTATTTGCAATGGTATTATTCATGTTGGAAGCTTTTGGCGTCACAGTAAATTCTATGGTTTCACTGTTAGTAGTCATCGTGCTCAATTCTTGATTTTCATCCGGATGTTGTACATTTTTCTTAATGTATGTAACCTCAAAAAAGATGTTCTCACATTTTACATTATCATTAGAATTGTTACTTCCTTCAGTTCGGCCGAATGCCGACACAAAAATGTTGTACTGTTTACCTTCTACAAGATTAACATTTCCCATACTATGCAATAACACTGTGTTGTTTCCACTCTGTACACCGCAGAAGAAAGAGAAGGGTCCCACATGGATCAGGGATAACTTGTCGGTAAGAATGAGTGGAATCAAATTGCTACCATTATTGTACCAAAACTTGATAGCATCGGCTTCTACCGTGGTGCAACATTCAAACTCAGAACGCAGAGTTTGGCTTCGTATTGGAAGAAATGTACACGACTTATTGACAGATCTTTTGCCATTAGAAATAAGACACATGCTCGGCACAACTCGTTCATCATGAACTTTTTCAAGTGGAAGGTAAACGCTAAATTTGTTGGTTGAATTAAAATCGTCATCAATATTCATCTCCGTAGTCTCATACTCATACACAACCTGATTTCCTGCCAAAAGTTGGACTTGATCCCCTAGGTTGACCTGCACCCACTCACAAGACATCTGTACTCTTCGAATTTCTCGGTCAAAGAGAGTTGAACAGATTGGGGCTGTCCCTTCAATGGTTAAATTGAAAATTGCAATGGCGCAAAGCGATTGTTTTCCATAATTAATTTTAACGACGTGCTTTCCTGAATCACTCAGGTCAGTAAATGCAATAAACAAGTTGATAGCATTCTTTCCCGACTCTTTTGTCAACTTATAACGTTCACGATTGGCAGATGTATTGTCGATATTGTCCAATAGCCGATTATCCAGTGTTATCCATTTTGCCCACACTAATGATTGATTCTCAGTCAATGGATCATTCAGAGCAAATCTCACAGAAACATTTTGTCCGTTGAATGCTTCTAATGCTGCTCTTTGCTTGTCGCCACACCAGAATAAATCACCCTCACAAAATGTCGTTTGGAAGACAGCTTGAAATATAAGAAAAATTATTGGAGAGATTTTACATTTCAGCGCGAAACGATTTCGAGGCATGATAGAGGATTCCACACAATCTCAGCTTGATATAGATACGCTGGCCTTAGCACCAAGTCTTCAGCACAGTTATAATAAAAGGTTCACGATTATTCTAAATGGAGTTTGGAAGATCGTTCTCCGACGAATAGATTTGAGACTAAAGCGGAGTGTGGAAATTAAGAAAATGAACCGTGTATGCTTATATTCTAAAGTATTTGAACGAATGGAAACGAAAGATATAAATAGTTTTTAATATCTATCGATGTCATTGATGCTTGATACGTGATATGATCATAAAAGCAATTAGTTGAAAGGATTGGAGGCTCTGTTATGGTTTATAATGACTCTCGTTTATAATAGGGCCGAGCCAGTGAAATTAATGACTATCTGCTTATTAGAGTGCTTACATCCTTTCAGGCAATTATGGCGATCAAATTTCTTGCCCGTCTTTCCTTTCGAAACTTAAAACAAAAGAGGTGGTTTTGTTATAGGGGAGTTTATGCATCTACATAAAGGTCATCTACTAGTTTTCTTTAGTTTTGAAAATTGACGACGACAAACTTAGCATCCTCGTCTACATCATTTTGTCTTATCTTTAAAATGAATAAAGACACAGGAAATGAAACTAAAAGTTAATGATTAATTTGACAAGTACTCATAAACCATTTCTCGAGTATTCTCATCTTATGTAAAGAAATGTTTACCTCGTGAGGACAATGAATCGTCTTCTCAATGACGGAAGAAAAATATTTATGACGTACGATAGACTTTTAACTGAGAATGGTCCCTACGTGGAATAATCTTTCGACAAAACTCGCATTTGCTTCTTTATATTTATTGATTTAGGAGATTTTTTATTGCGTTTAAATTAACTATTCTATTTAGCCGATATCCCACGGTGCGATTAATGTTACGCAAATCTGCGAAATGATAAGAACTTGAATTTATAATTAAAGCAGGGAGATTGAATTTTCTTATTCAAGATTCCTAAATAATTATCATATGCTAAACAAAATGCTAAGCTTGATAATGTGTCTAATTGTCACGGTGTAATATATTAGAAGATGGAACAGTTGCATGAAGCAGATTTACGTTTCTGTTATCGACAAAGTTTGTTACTGGCTTTTTCATATGACCTAATATTAAAATCTAATATATCCTATGTCTTTATATATCACGGGTTATAATATATCATCAGCTATAATTATACGCCATTGAATGGTGGTTGTTATTTTACCTGACTGCTTAGAAAGCATAAAAGCTTGTAAGTAAGCAACCAGACGGCCGACGGCTTTACATGTAGGTCCTCTCCGAGGGACCTGGTAATGAGGATTAATGCCTTACCAAAGGGCACTAGCGCATCACCCTAGTTTCGAACCCGGATCACCGGATTACGAGACCACTGATCTACCGACTGAGTTATAATGTGCATGTAAATAAATGGATACATTGATTATAATAATTATTTTCCCCCTTCATATTACTTCTCTTGTTATAATAACATGTATATCTATCAAGCATCTGTTTAAAATATCCATTCGCGAAGAAGAGACTACTAAAACAAATATATGATGTTTACTCAAATAATAAAAACAGACATCTTAGAATGTTTACTTTTGATAGAATGAGTGGACAGATGTGTTTATGTATAAATCGTCATCATCTTTAGATGGAGCGACGGCATTTGCAGCGCTGTTGCCGTAAATGTGATCACTATTAAGGAAAGGTGGGTTATCTAAACTTCCAGTTGGAAGGAGAATGTCTTGGCACAGTTCCTTTTCCACATGGTCGACACCCAAACAAGTGACCCTTGCCCTATCAGAAAGACCCGTGTCTAATTCAGGGACTGATTCAAGAGACTGATTTTGGATGCCGACTAGCTTCTTGGTCTTCCGGCTCATATCAGGTTGTGCGTACAATGTTTCCACATCTGATGTAGGCCATGCAACGTTGTCCATTAATGCGTTATCATTTTTGATCTTCGTCTTAACGCATGGGAAAGGTGCATTCGCGGCACTAGTTCCCTCATCAAGTGCAGTGCCCTGGTAACCGGATGTTTGGACGACCCATGTCGCGGCCTTTACTGCTTCTGGTACAATGTTCACATTTGCAGCAATGTCATTGGTGTCGTTGACGTCACTCACAGAACAGTATGTGCTGTCGAGACTTTGCGCAACAGCCCCGGAAATAGTTGCACTTGTATTTTCTTTCCCGGTTCCGCTCCCCGTGTCTTCCCCATGCGTTTCCTTTACACCATCTTCACCTACTCGTTGCCCATGATGATGAGTTATGTGGACCTCATCCTTATTATACACATCCACGTCGTAGAGGGAGTTCTGGCAGACTGTCCTTACGTTCTGGATTATATATCCGTTGCCTACGTGGAGGAGATTTGTGACCGGCGATACCGCCGTGCTCAGGATCCATCCCATTCGCCGATGTGCGAGATGATAAGGTCGCTGTGTCATCTGACTCTCCATCTGTTGATTGAATCGTGTTCATACTAATTCCATATGATCGTTCTGTTTTGACTCGATATTGATACTTGATTACGAATCGGTTGTAACAACATTTGCTAAAGCAGATTCCAAAGCAGATAACTACGCTGAACAGTTGTTTTTTTTCCTCGCAAACGTCCATATCAGTCGTACTCATTTCTTCACTCACGACACAATTTGACGAGGAGTCATTATCTTGACATTTCAGAAATTTCGAAGGAGCTTGTGATTCAATGTCTTTCTCATTTGATGATACATTTTCACAATATACGATGATGATGGAGCTGTTTTCCCCTTCAAAAGATTTGCATTTACAATCTTCTTGTATTTGTTCATTGACAATGTCTTGATTACGTTTGTTCTCGTTCCCACCGACAAGAACGATTTGCTTGATGTTTACCAAAGAAATCTCGTTAGAATAATTGAATGGGAGTAGATTACCACCAGTACCGTACCAACATGATGCGAATTTTGAGTCTTTGACCTTGCAACGGTCAAAAAAGTACTTTGATTTTGTTCTTTTCCAATGAAAAGTGATTTTATTGTAGGAAATGTACACGTTCCATTTATGATCCCTTTGTCATTTGATATAGCACACCTACTCGGCATGATCTCTTCATTCAATATATTTTCTAGAGCAACGTATGCAATTAATTTATTTGATAAATCAAAATCATCTTTGTAGTTTAACTGAAGCGTTTCATATTCATATAGCACCTGATTTCCTGCCACGAGTTGTGCTCGATCCCCTTTGTTCACCTGCAACCACTGGCATGACATCTGTAATTTACCGCTATGTCTATTGAAGAGTGTAGAACAAATAGGTGCTGTACCTTCAATGGTTAAATTCAGGATAACAATGGTACATAGTGATTGTGAATCCTGGTAAATTTTGACGACGTGCTTTCCCGAATCGTTTTGTTCAGTAAACGCAATGGCCATCTCGAACTGGGTCTCGTTGATCTGACTCAACGTATAACGACTATTATCAAGAGATGCGTTGGTAATACATTCCAAAGTACGATTCTGTAGTTTGTCACATACTAACTCTTCCCTTGTCCACACAAGTGACTGAGGACTACCTATTGTCTCTTTGAGGTTAAACCTCAGAGAAATATTCTGTCCATTCACCTCATACCTTGAATCTTCCTGTTGCTGGTTACACCATAAAATATCATCTTGAGTAAAAGTCATTCGGATGAAACATTGCAAAATAAATAAGACCACAAATGTCCGTTCAACAGCAGCGATGCTTCCTCGAAACATGGCGATCATTTTGAAGAATTGTTATGCTGTTATAGTAAAAGCTATTAATTGATTTTTTTTTAAAGTAGTGGTATAAACATTCTTTCACATAAAAATAATTCAGAATGACTAATTGTTGGAGCTCTTGTTCCACGTTTCAGGTTGTAATGTGATAAGAGCGATATAAAAGCCTATGTTTGATTAGCATGGTCGGTTTGGAATGATGAAAGCAGAGACAACATACTCGCGTAAAAGAGGAGGGGCTTCACAAAGTTGTCTACTATGACCGTCCTCCTAAAACACAATGACCAAACCTAGAACTGGCAACAGCCAATGGATAAAGGGCAAATATAGACAGTGTCACTCATGATGCAACGAAGGAATTGACCTCTTAAGAGGATGAGCCGTTGTTTAGAAAATGAACCCTACACGATATTTCCTTGATCGTGTTGGTGAGTGAAAGTGCTAATTCATTTTCCCCTCTTTTGTTCAACTTTGTGAGAAAAGAAGATTCACAAGAATGCACTATGGAGAAACTAAAAACTATTGTCCAAAGTCGCTCTCCTTTGTCTCACTACCCTGACTTTTTTCAAACTATGTATTAATGGTTGTTAATTTCCTGTCATCTTTACAACCAAATGTGATTTGTTACTTTCCAACCTAAACCTACAAAAGGCTTACCATTAAAGAGTCAGGTTTCGAGAACCATTAAAACAATAGGAACATGGTTAAAATCGTCCATATCACCCTAAATTACTTTCGGTTTTATAATTAGCATTAAAATATACAACATTGGCATATGGTGCTCATCTTCATCAGACAACATATTGTTCTCTATTCGACGGAATTGCATTTTAAAACCACTAAAAGAAATCTCCCCTTAAATTGACTAGAATTAATCACGGGCTTACAAAACATTTTAGTAGAGTAATTTAGGAAGACAGTTAACTTGGTCAACATAAGTACTTTAACCATAATGATAGGTATTTTACAGAGCTGGACTTTCCTATCACGATGTTTAACCTGATTAGATTAATAGAATATTATTACGAGGTAACGTCAATCTAACAGGCAAATTATATATATGCAAACATTTGATATATTAATCTGTGGCATAATTTTGTGACTAGATGGTTTGTTCCAAAGACCTTAGAACCCCCCCCCCCCCAAAGTAAAAAAAAGAAAGAAAAAAAAGAAGCATGATCAAGCTTTATTATGGTTTGAACAATCACTGCCGGAGTATTTTGTCTCTAAATGACTTTTCAAGGAAAACACGACAGTAATTACAATCGTACTTCTTGTTGAAATCAAAGCGTATTCATATACAATTCACCGCCACTTGTCGATTCATCGGTAGGAATTGCTAGGCTGTTGTCGTAGACATGGTAATCTTGATCGGTGCTCAGTGCACATGGATGTAGGCTATCCTCTGGAACGAGAATGCTTTGAAAGTAGTCATCTACGGGGACCCTCGGGCCATCATAATCTGACTCCGCAGATGCCATGTTCTTGGTTTTCCGGCTCATGTCGGGCTTCGCGTAGATTGCATCCAAGTCTGGAATCGGTGAGCTTGTAGCCATCAAGTCATCTTTCAATGTTTTCTCCTGGCCCGATGATAGACGTGACTGGTTAAAACTGTGTGATCCTTGACTATGTGCGCTCGAAGGGATGCCTTCAACATCATCCATTGAACAATAAGTACTGTCTGGACATGGTGTCTTGGCACTGGCCGTGCACGCATTTCGCTCACTTGGGGCGACAGTGTCCTGTTTCACCATTTTTCCTTGCGAAGGCACGTTTGGTGGTCTACCTAGCGGTCCAGAAATTGGCTGCATGGCACCTTGTCTAAGAAAAAGCTCTTCTTCGTCTGTCGGACGCCGGTTAAGTCCACCTCTCGGGGACCCGGCGCCTGTATTTTGTTGGGGTGTTTGAGCTGTGAAGGTCGTTGAACCTCCCTGAGGACCATGTCCCATATCCCTTCTGACAAGATACTGGTCTTTATGGGGGATATTATACCTGTAATAACATTTCGTAATGCAAGAACCAGCAACCAACCCAAGCGCAAGGGCTGCTATTGTAGCTACTGCTATTAAGATAGCTTCGTGTTTTGCCATTATACCGCATTCTTTAATTGGAGAAGTTATGCTTGGTACAGTCCTTGTGGTCTGAGTGTGGATACATAATTTGTCGATCGAACTTTCTGTAGAGCTTCCCTCCTGTTTGTATAACGTCGAATCAAGTCTTGTAAAATTCACCGTGATGGCTTCACATTGCTCATCTTCTTTTGATTTGTTATGGAGAAATTTAGGGTCTGCAACATGTAGCGATAGCGTTGAACTTTCGTATTTGGCGTGTTTTCTAACATCCAAACTTGTTATGTAAAGAATAGTAATCTCTGAAGGTGCTTCGTTTGAACCGCAGAGGAAAACGAGGATACAATCAGCGTCTCTTGCATTGCTTGCATGGTAATTCCGTTTAGAATCGACAGATAATTCATTGCCATCACCGTCGTATACTAGATGGATGGGTCTGCTTGGCTTGGCGACGCAACATTCAAAGTCCACATTTTCACCATGGGTATTCTCAATAGGGTGAGGTGTGACCACAGGGAATTTACACACTTCTCTTGCTTGTCCATAACTGTGAGAAACAATACACTTCTTAGATACCGTGATTTCATCAAGTATCTCATCAAGACCAACGTATACGCTAAATTGATGCGTCATATTAAAGGAACGGTTGAAATTTAGTTCCGGAATCTGATGTTCATACAGGATTTCGTTGTCTACTTCAAAGTGTGCTCGATCCCCTTCGTTCATTTGCAGCCATTCACAAGACATCTGTAATTTTCTGCTTTCAATGTTGAGTTGTGATGAACATATCGGTTCTGGAATTTTTACGGTTAAATTAAGCACGAGAGCTAGGCAGAGTGGCTGACGACCTTGGTTCACTGTGACAACATGATGTCCTGAATCATTCCGCTCCGTGTATCCAATAAACAAATCAAATGTAACGTTACTGACTTCAGTCAATCTGTAACGATCAACTTCAGAATCTCCATAACCGTTGTAGTTTAAAGGTTGATCGTGTGGATTTACCCATATTGATTCTCCCTTTCTCCACATCAACGCGTGAACGTGTAGCAATGGATTTACCAAATAAAATCTCATGGAAATATTCTGTCCACTCCAAACGTTTATCACTTCTTCTTGCACGCTGCCACACCAAAATTCTTTTTCATAAGACAAGGTGACGTGGAAAATAATAGGCAAAATAAGAAACGACAAAATCATTCTCCTAGTGAAATATACAATATTTGGAGACATTTTGTAAGAGTCCACAGCCAATACAGTCGATATCTAAGTCGTTACACACCGGTCAACTCATATGAAGTACGTGTCGTGTAAGTCACCGCAATCACAATAATATAATTGAGGAAGTTCAGTAATATCTACAAGTTTTATTTTTTCAGTAGAGAGTAGCTTAGAAAATTCTTGCTCCACTTACTCTCGATCATATTAAAAACAAAACAGAAAATGGAGACAAAGAAGTAGAGTACTGTAAATGATTGATAGAATGATGACGAGTGGGGGCGGGAACTTAATTGGCGGGAACGAAGCACTATAACCTAGCCGGATGAAGAAATGGGCGAATCAAATCGATTAGTTTTCAAGGGCGGAGTGTCGTCAGCGGTACAAGTGGTTTTATTCAATACAACCGCCTTCAACTCTAACAAGGTTTATCTCATTTTATCGTTGGAATAATTCAGGCATGGAAGAGATAGAATTTTTTCCTCGAATGAAAATAGTATATTAGTGACGCCGCGTTCGATTTATCTTCATACAAAACAGTCATAGTGTCCTTATTATGAAACCGAAGGTGACATCAAACTGTTTCCCCGTATTTTATTTATTTATTAAATAATTTTTTTATTAATTTTTTTATTTATTCATTTATCTTAGTGAAGCTCAGTATCACATCCTTGTGGTTTCCCGATTGCTCTAGAATCTAATCCAGGAACATACACAAATCATGCCACAAGAGTTATGCCTCCCAACAATTTTAACGTAATTCCTTTCCTCAATTCCATCACAAAAAAAATATCAAGTTCCTATAATGCATTGTCTTTTCCAAACAGTTTTGTTGCAGTTGATCTCATGTACATGATTCTCAAATTTCTGTTGTAAACATACGTCATTTGTTGAAATTATACTTATTATTTACTCATAGAGGCACTCATATATTAATATATATTGCAAATACTTTCTGCATTCTATTGGTGAAAACATATCAGTTACAAATGTGTACAATGTGCTAATTAGATCATGTGCAAACATATGCAATGGATGAGAAATAACATCGTGAGTTTCGAGGTGCTTTTGTGCCCTTGAATATAACTGAATCTGTCATGGATTCAGATGCACGCCATCTGCGATGATATTGCATTGAGACAGTTTGTATTGGTCTGCACAAATTTGAGGATCACAGGCTTTTTATACAAACCTTTGTGAACACCATCAATGAACCAAATATTCAAAATAATGTTGTTATCTTCCCCTTTTAACAGGTTTCCTTCTTTAATTTTCTTTTGCTATGACCGGATGATTAATTTGATCTAAAAAACTACTGAGTTTTGAATTCAGCTTTTTCAAAACATTGGTATCAACATACTAATAAAACTGGAGTATTTATAGCAATGTTGTATACAAATGCATTCGGTTGTTGCTTGTACGTTATCTGGATCCTCGAAGAACCTCCTTCGCTCTGATTATTTATTAAAGTCTGGCAAATGTTAGGAGCTAGAATGTTTATTTTCCTTTTCATGGATATCCACTGTAGCGGATAATGAGGAAGTAGCACACTAAATGAACATTGTCTTCGTAACATGAAGGAACTTTATAAGATATATATTTGTTGGTGAGCTGGCCTGCGGTGTTAAATATTGAAATATGTGTAGCATGTGTTTACCCCCAAGAATCTGAGTGTGTGTGCGTGTGCGTGTGTGTGTGCGTGTGCGCGCGCGTGTGTGTGTGTGGGAGTGGCGGATGATAAAACAGCTACATTTTAATAATCCCTATTATTGTATGATCGATTAATTGTTGTCGCTACATTGGAAATCGAAAATGCAATGGGCATCATTAATTAATTAATTTAACATGTTCATGTTCAGGGCACTAGTCGATGTTTAAGGTGTTGTATACAAACTAGTGGTGGTTTACGTGTACATTTAAACAATTGTCCATTATAAAATCGAAATTGTTTGAATTTCATGTATTAATCAAGATAAGGGACATTTAACTAAAGACACACACACACACGCACACAATCCCGGAAAGACTCGTCAATTGGATAAGATTATTGTTATCGATTTATTCATCATAGCAATTAATCATAGCAAAGCTCAATACAACCGAAACAGAACAATAAACTTATAACTTGAAATTGTTAGGTAGATCGTCCATTAACCCTCTATCATTAGACACAACCAAATGATACCATAAGCCTCACATTGAAAGATAGTGATAATCGTGATGATAATGATCAAGTAGGAATAGAAGTAAATAATTCACATTAAACAACATGTTATATCAAAACCCAACTCAACTTGTACAGCTACTCTCGCTACCATCGCATACATCAATTTATCCATCGCCATTTTTTGAGAAGGAATTACATACTTAGGTAAACATGTTTACGCACACTTTCTTACAAATAAACAATTTTCACAAATGCCTAACGATAATCTTTATCATCCCAATCCCAGTAATGATCTTCATAACTTCTCAATTATGATACCACCCACCAGTCAATACTCAACAATCAAGATTTGATATATATCTATTTCCTTCTTATATCAAATGAACATAAAGTGAATATATTATTTACTATAACGCGAAGCTTGTGATAAAGTCGCCATTACAATACACATATACATATAAATTGCATATCATAATCTATATAACAAACCTATATAGAGAGAGAAAGAGAGACAAATTTTTAATAAAGAAAGAGGTCAAACAAAGAATACAGAAAATTGGGCAAGACATCTGTACAAAAATATGTCCTATACGAATTATACTGTAAACATATTATATCTTCATAGACATAGGTTGCGTTAGTGTAGGGGGTAAAATGCAAGTTTTAATAGAATCATTTACAGGATTTTAATTGTTTCAGAGGTCTGCGACCAGTAAAACGGTTCACATTATCATAGCTTTATTCATATTTGATTTATTCAATTCAATTCAGTTCAATTCAATTCAAAAGACTTTAATTCCATTAACAAAAAAAACTAATATATAGTACATGTGATATAGTACAGACAGTTCAAAATATACAAATCATTAGCATTATTTTAAGCTAATTTAAAATGAGTAGCAGGAAAAGGGAGCACCTGTATACAGCTTGTTTTAGATTGTTGATTCAGGCGTCCAAATGAATAAAATAATTACACAAATATAATAACATAATAACTAGTATTGCGCATGGATTTATAGATTCCCACTTTCCATTCCGTACCTCTAATTCATGATAATAATCACGTCTTTCCAATCGTTAATTTTCATGACATTCATTTTATTTCATATTGTATCTGTAGTACACGCCCACACTTTGAAGACCGTTCATGCATATTCATTTTCGTATAAGTAGGTGTGGCTAAATCTCCTTAAAGGCGTAAGTTTAGTTTGAAGGAAAACACGAATTCCACTCAGCTGTTTCAAATTTGAAAGAGCACTTTTGTAGATAACCCTTCTTCAGAAGAAAAAAATACCGAAACTAAATAACAAGCGAATATATCATGTTTAACTTAAGGCCATGTCTAAAAAGCTTACAATTGTTATTGTCTAACAAGTCTTTCGATTATTGAAATATATATATATATATAAATTAATTGATAACACATTTAATTCATATACAGTGTATCACTACATTGATTGACTCTTGTATTATTTTAAAATGGTTAAATATGCTTTTATTTCAAAATAAATAATTTACGCATTTGATATAATCCTATAGTAGTAGTAGTAGAAGTAGTAGTTACTTCTACTCCTACTACTACTACTACTACTACTACTACTAACAATATAATAATAATAATATAGCATTTGTTATGCGCTATCGATCTAGTAAACTATTCTGAGGCGCAGAGGGATAAAATTAGAATGAGATACATAGAGAAATGAGAAGGGGGAAAAACGAGAAAAAAACTATATGCTCATGAAAGGATACGCATTTTCTTAGATATGACATAAATTGTGTATCCTATCCTAATGAAGTGTGTATCTATTCGAATCTATGGACACATGTATTCATGTACAGTTCGGCACCACACGTTGATTGGGTTATACGGTCTACATCATCATCGCCATACAGGTGGCCTGTGTGACCATCAGTTGGTACAAGTGAGTAGAAGTGATCAAGTGGAGAGATATTGCTTTGATGAACCTCTCCTGTCGGATCACTTGGACCCTTACCACAGACATGATGTGATAAACGATGGGGATAATGTGAACTTTGCGGGATGGATTCGGACAGTTTTCCCACTTTTTTGGTTTTCCGGGCCATGTCTGGTTGGGCATACATGGCTTCCAACTCTGCTGCGGATCGATTCATGCTTCTTAATTCAGCATCCCCACTGGAGCTCCGTGCTTTGTCGGTAAGGAAAGGTGGGGTTTCGATCTTGGTGACATCGAGACCAACTCCATCGTTGTCTTCGGATGATTGAAGTGGACATAGAAAGGTCGAAAGTATCAAAGATTGGTTTGTTGTCTCAGTGAATCTTGTAGCGCCTTTAACGTCAGCTACTGAGGAATACGCGCTGTCTATATCTGGTGTCATTGAAGCAGGATGGTCGATAACTCGCTTTCCATCGCTACCGTCAGTGCACCCATCTCCTGTACCCTCTCCTTGAACAAAGCCTTCGACGAAAGGATTGTTGCAAGTAGAAATCTTGTTTGCTGGAAAGGACTCTTCCATGTCACAAAGTACCTGGAGGGTTCGAGGGTTAGCACGATCTTCGTAACTGGACTGCAACGTATCTCGATATGTAAGGCTGGTGTCAATTGTTGCTGAGGGGACATTGGTGTCCGTGCTGGGTCGAGGCGGGTGCCGTGAGAAGGTTGTCATTTCATGAGATCTTGAATCACCAACGTTGCCTCCCTGAGCAACTAAACTAGTTGAAGCATCAGTTGAACTATGCTCTCTCACAATATATGCATTTTTTCGTGAGTAGTTGTAGTAGCATAGTACGATACAGTTGATGACAATGCTGAAAGCTAAACACATTGTCGTAACGGCTGCTACTGATTTCAGCATGACTTGATCTATGATCTTGCCTTGAGGTGTCGACTGTATTGATGGGCTAGAGTAACTGGTTGGGAGGATACTGTTCTCTTCGGCTGGCCCATCCGTAGTTGCCCGTGGATCAAGTGATATATTCACACTGAGGGTTTCACATCGTAGCTCGTCAGTCGAATCGATATGATGTTGGCTCTTGTTGGAGGATTTAGCCAAAGTTAAAATGTGGATACCTTCGTACTCTGTCAAATCTAAAATCTCAATCCTGTTGATCTTAGACTTCGGGGAATCATTATTTTCAAGACATAGGAATAAAATGGTATTTTTCATAGTTTGGAAACTATACGGCAATACGTCACCACTAGCATTGTTCCACCATGTAACTGAAGTGTTCTCATTCGTAACGCAACAAATAAGCTGTCTTTCGTCACTTTGATTGGACTTTACCAAATGTCGTTGTGGTGTGGGAAAATGACATGTGTTTCTTACAATGCTTCTTCCATGAAAAACAACACAAACATAGTCAACATCAACCAAAGCTTCAATATCGATATAAAGACTGAATTCGTGGGGCAGAATGAAATTTTCGTCGAGCATATGGTCTTGAGCCCGATCTTCAAATAGCAAATGATTTCCCGCAAGGAACTCTGCATGCCCGTTGTTAGTGACCTGTTCCCACTGACAAGACATTTCAACCTTCCCTTTCTTTCTGTCCAGACGCGTGGTGCAGGTGCTATTCGTGCTTTCAACAACGGTCAAATCAAATATTAGCGCTGTACACCTGATTTCTGCTCCCTCATAAAGAACGATGAAGTGTTGGCCAGAATCTTCATCATGAGCAGGTCTAATCAATACTTCAAACGTGTAGTTTTGGAACAATTCAGTCAACTTATAACGTGCACTGATAGACGACTCGTTACTTGTACATTGCGTGGAACTATTGCAGTTCATACTCCATGATGTATGCGGTGTCACCCACATTAGTGTTCGGTTTTCTAGTAAGGGCCCATTCAGATGAAATCTGACAGATACACGTTGACCATTCACTACCTCGACTGATTCAAAGTTGTATTCACACATACTACTCGCAGATGATGTTTGTCGAACAAACGTGTTTAGAATGAAAGAAATTAACAGTACCTTCCATTTGAGGAAACCCTGCCTTCTCCACATCTTGGTCTTTGAGCTATAACTTTCGCCTGAACAAATGACTGGTCACAAACGAATCACCGTCGAATAAAGGGTGTTACAAACAAACTCTCTTAAACTCTAGAGAAATAGATGAATAGTGAAGCTTGTAAAGGTTAACACGATAGGAACGTCTCATTGTCAACGAGAACACTGTAAACTGGAGTAATATTTATAACAGATGAGCTCGATATTCATGCAAACAAAAGTGGAATGCAAACAAATGGCGTTCTGTGCAATCGATCTGCCCATTTTTTGACTGTCATATAAAGCACTTATCAATTTTCAAACTAGGCGGAGTTTGTTTTACAATGGCATACTTAAAATATCTTAACATGAAACCGAAAGGTTTATATCACATTTATCGTTTTGTTCTGTCTGTCACAGACATAGGAATAACACTTCACGTCCTTCATATCTTAAAAATGATTAATTGATGTAAATAAGTGATTCTCCGTGGTCATTAATTGTTCATCTATCAATTCTCCTTTCCATTCAGTATAATGTCCTTACATGATATCTGAATATTGATATGATGAATATGATGATTATGCTTATATTGAATGAATCTCTGTGATTGTTATTTGTAACATATTCTTTCTTTATTGATGACTTTTGGTATTACGCATAAAAAAGAAATTAAGTATCATGAATCATCAGAATATACAAATGCCATTACATTTCTCGCACTAAAGGCTATCTCATTCCTCCTACACCGCTCTTTCCAAACACAGTCAGTTTATTGTGTGAGAAGGGAGTGGCTAAACGGTTTTTACGACATCTTAAAAAACATTATTTTGGCCGAGATAACAAATTAGATATATTAAAGGGAGTTTTAATTCGGTTGCTATCTAGTACCACCTTTTTGCGAAAACCCATTAAACCGAAAAGCTTCTCTTTGTGGATTATTTACATATTGTATCTGATATCTTAATATTGTAATTTAATTTCACAATTTTATCAACTTTAGTAGTAATTAACCCACACCAGCGATTTAATATAATTATCCGAAATTGGTTAAAATAACCCTGGAAAAAATCAAATGGAAAGAAAATAATTTCCCTTAAGATCTGTTTTCATACGTGAAAATAAAAAACTAAAAATAAACAAATAAAAAGTGTCTTGTGATCACACGATATTTACTCTGAATAATGGATCAGACAGTCCCAAGGTAAGAGTCTTTAAACAATCGCTAATGGTCATACAGTTTTCTTTGAGTATAGAAAGTAGTAAACCACTTCATGTTTTATGGCATAGATCTGTCGAGCCTCAGTGCAGTTTTCCAAGTTATCGAACCGTTTGTACTGTACAATTAAACCAATAAATAGGCATTTAAATGAGTCAGTGAGAAAGATGATGCGTCCTAGATGTCACGAATATATTGTTTGAAACTGTTTGGGTGCCCCCCCCCCAACAATTGTTATTTTAAATATAAAAATAAATAAATAAATAAGTAAATAAATAAATAAAAATAAAAATGTATGTTTACTGGCAAGGACTTGGATACCATTCATTCACAAAAGCTAGCCGATGCTGGCCTCTTTCACTAAACATACACAATATGATATGTATTTGTTCATTTATTTACATGCATTATCAAGTTGTCCAAGGTTACACAAAATAATGGCACGACGATGAAGTATATACATTCTGTAAATGAAGCGAATAAATCACAAAAAGTTAGTCAATGCTTGCCCCGTTCAGAAAGCCCATGCAACATATAATTATTTATTTATTTATTAATTTTTATTTCTTTTTTACAGGGTAGCATTACCATTTATAAAACTGTTTTCCACAATGGCACTGTTGGCCTAGATTAAGTATGTACAACATATGATTACAGATTGAAATTACAAAAAAAGTATTTGCTACGTCCAACCAATTGTAATAATTTTAAGGCAACCTCAGAATAATATATCAAGATTGAAGGAAAAATTACAAGACTTTTTTTGATATAAACAAAACAAAGTTGTAGTTGTACAAAATGAAATATTAAACCCATAAACAAATAAAATAAATAACAACCACAAAAGAAAACAAGTAAACCTAACTTTACGGTTTAATAGAAACATCATTTCGAAAAAAATGTGGAGGGTACAAAGATAGCAACATATGTCAGGATTTGATCAATAACTCTGAGCATGTTACAATACTAATGTGTGGCAATAATTGTTATCTATTATTAAAAGATTCACCATATTCAGTTGTTTATATTATGTTCATGTTTTATGTTACGTCATTAACATTATTTATGTCTACTAGAGTCTACCAATCAGCAATTAGCCATTTATTACACGAATTGGTGTGCAACGATAACGATGCTGAATGGCTTTATTAAGTTATAAGGTGATTCCAATTTTTGAGGCAATGAGCCCATACGACAGTAAATGATTTTTTGTTTGCACTTTCTTTAGTTTGCATACAATTTATAGACGATACCGCTGGCGCATGAGGCTTTGGAAGCAGCCCCATTCACTGACACCTCCTGCTGGTGTCGGCCAAATGACGACTCGTAAATAACGGGTTTAATCAATAAAACTCAATTGACATGATTAATCATGATTGGCAACATTGTTTGAGATATATGACTACAGGCCATCATTTTGAGTTCGAACCCTTTGCCAGAAGTCTGAACCAGGTTGCCTAGGGTCATCATAATCCGACTCCGAGGGCGTCGTTTTCTTAGTCTTTCGGCTCATGTCTGGTTTGGCGTAAAGTTGTTCCACCTCTGCTCTTTGATTAGGTCTGATGTCTGTTAAAGGAAGTTCTGGTGATGTCTTTGGAGTAACTGCTGAAGATGAGCACGCCTTGGTTACCGAATATGGGTCGAATAGGCCTTCCTGGTGATAAGGAAGTGGGTTTGATACCTGGGAATCTGTTGCCTTTGTATTTGCAGCACTACTTTCGACATCATCTAAAGAACAGTACGTATTATCTAGGCTTGGTGCAATTGGAACGACTACCCTTTCAGTGTGTTGATAGTGATGGTCAATGCTTCTGTCACCTGGAGCAGAGTGTCCTGCCATGGGTAGACACTCTCCTGCAGTAAGAGCTTGCTCTTTGGCATTGTGCTCGGTGTGGGCAAAGGGCCTGCGCATCAAGTCCTGCCTTGGAGGGAGTTTCGGGACGCTCGTTTGACTTTCCGAACAGGAGCCTGAGGGGGGCACGGTTGCTCGATTCAGACCAGGTTCTTCCCTGTCCGATGTTTGGCGACAGGATACATCTCGACTCGGTCGAGAGACCTCAGATGACGCGGTCATTTCAACAGATTCTGCATCGGTGTTACCAAAGTTTGTAGCTGAATTCATCTGGAAACGTACGTTCCTCTCGCTTTGACGGCTGCATCGCTCTTTTCTTCGGATTTTGAGTAGGTAATTGCCGAAATGAACACCCATGCTCACCGTAAAAGCAAAACCTATAATCACAACAATAGTAAACAAGATTTTTTTTCACTTCTGCCCTCAGTCTCATATACTGGTGTATTATCACTGAAATTGCTAAGCTCATCCTGACTTGCTGTAGTTAAAGTGGCTGGCGTAACAGTAGAGGAGAGAGAACGTCCTTTTGAAATATTTACTATGTACACGGTAGTAAGTATATTACATTGAGAACCGTTGCTAGAATAATTGTAAGCATTTGGGTCGACAGATGTGTTGGTTAAAACGGAAATAATATTAAGATTTTCCTGTATGTCAAAATTCAGACGTCTAATGCCTTTTATTACAAGCATATTTGAGTCATCTCCCTCTTCACCGCAGAGAAAAATGGGAAAACTTGCAGAAATGCTTTCAGTAGAATTAAACCTCTTGACGGAGTTGCCATCAACAATGAACCACGATGTGTTACAGCATTTAGATGTTGCATTTTCAGATTTAGTTAAATTGCTCTCAACTAAATCGCCGGGTGCTGTACTAAACCGGCATGCTTTGCTCCTGTTTGTTTTAATATGAATAACTTCACACATGGTTGGCACAGTGCTTGCATCATTTAGCTTTTCAGGACGAAGAAAAATGCTATATTTGTTGGTTATATTATATTGACCATCCACATTCATCTGAGAAGTTTCATGTTCATATAACACCTGATCCCCTGCGGAAAGTCTTGCTCGATCCCCATCGTACACCTGCAACCATTGACACGACATCTGTATTTTCCAATGTTTCTTGTCGAAGAATGTTTCGCAAATAGGCTTTCTCTCTTTGATTATTAAATTCAATTGGAAAATGAAACAAAGTTGTCGTCCACGCTCATACAAAGACACATAGTACGTCCCAGTATCATTTTCGTCAGTAAGCATGATCGACATTTCATATATATTTCCCCCTTGATGGTAGTAAGTCAACTTATAACGTCCATATTGTAAAGACGCGTCGTTCACGATGGACATATTAGGGACTTTTAGATTTGCACGTTTACAGCTTTGACTGCAACGTGTGACGTCATTTTAAGGCACTGCGCATGCGTCACGCCGTCTCAGTCGGCGATCGAGAATGCGTCAACCTTGATTTTCCTAAATCTAGTACGGTATTAGTATATGCCGCGTGCGCATAAAATATACAGTTCCTCAGGTAGACAAAGGAACATCCCTTCCCTGCTATTATGTAAAAATGTGTAGAACAAGTGTCCCATGCATATTCACCTGTTCTACACATTTTTACATAATAGCAGTGAAGGGATGTTCTACCACAGCAATAGGCCATTTTCGTAATGTAACCAAATTTAATGCATAGGTCTTTGTGAAGTGCCTCAATACAAACTATTTCATTCATCTGATAAGAATAATAGTATTTCAATAGACAGAATCCTAACTGCATACATTAGTTGTCGCCACGTTGGACAAACATTATGGCTTGACCTACCTAGCAACACTTAATATATGCAGTTGCATTCTGACTATTGAAATACTACTATTCCTATCAGGTGAATGAAATAATTTGTATTGAGGCACTTCACAAAGACCTATGCATTCAATTTGGTAACATTAAGAAAATGGCCTATTGTTGAGGGTAGAATGAGGAACTGTATATTTTGTCCTCTTTCTTTGTCTGTCATGTAATTCATAGTGTAATGGCCCGGTCCCACTGGCCGATGGACACAACACGTATTCATAAAGGACACAGCGGACGAGCAAAATTTCGCGGGTGGCTCCATCCGTTTTCATCCGCTCCAGAAATCGACAAAATTTGCGAAAATTTGCGAAAACAGAACGGAAAATAACGGACGTGGGTAGTATGTAGCGGGGATGTTAAACGGATGTTCATCGGAAGCCTAGCGGATGAAAGCGGATGGAAGTGGATGGCAGCTTTGAAAACTTTATATACGAGATGCATACGCTTACATCCTTTCTATTTCCGTGCTACTAACGATGTATAGACGTTCCATGTACCTTATCTTTCCTCCCTCTTTCCGTTTTCAGCTGCAGCGGAAGTTTGTTGCGAGGATGCCCAGAGGATGCAGAGAGGATACAGCGGACGATAACGGACATAGAACGTTTGTTGCTCGTATTTGTCGCGGATTTACATCGTACACGGCGGACGTTCATCCGTTCTAAAAGTTTTGTGCAGCTCAAAACTTTTTGCGCGGATGAAATCACAGTGGACGGATGCTCGATGGATAGAGCGTATGAAACACGTATGCAATGAGTACACAACGGATGCATAGCGTTTTTCCAACGGATGTCAACATTTTGTTACGTTTTACATCCTCTTTGCATCCGTAAGTGCAGTGGGACCGGGCCTTTACTTCCTGCATTCATGTATATCGTCGAGTGCAATCTAAAAGATTTCTAATTGTAGTCAACATGGGCAGTTGAGTACGTTGACACGCATGATCAGTCGGCGTACGTCGTGTTCTCGTCTACTCAATCTAAAAGTCCCTATTAAACGGGAGTTGAAATTCGGAGTCTGGAAAATTCCACACAAGGTATTGGCCAGCTTGTTGCTTGTGCACAGTGAAGTTGACATGGATGGTTTGTCCGCTGATTGCAACCACAGATTCTTCCTGTCTTTTGTTACAGAACAAATCATCACTTGAAAATGCCTGATGCAAATGTGCTTGTAAAATATAAAGGCTTAAAACTACCTTAACAGCCGGTGTAATCCGTTCAGGAAACATATTGCCGTCGTATAGTCCCAAATATAACATGAAATGGACGTAGAATATATAGGATGGTATACAACAAGTCGACAAGATAGCCTGTTATAATTAATGGATCTCTTGATCCTAATACTCATCCTCTTGCTGCAAATAAATGTTATCTGACGAAAAGGGCGGAGCCTGTTGAAATCAGAGAACATTTTTTTCTTTGTCATATCTATCACCTCAAGCAGTGATGATACCTAAACCAGTTGCGGTAATGATGTACAAGATGTAAAAGAAAGATGATTAACGAAAGATACGTTTTCATATTTAAAAGTAAAAAAGAAAGGAAGAAAAAACAAACAGAAAGACACAGACAAAAAAAGATGAAGTGGTGGTCTGCCATTACAGGTCGAGTGCCTAAACAATTTATAAAACCTCCAAAGTAAATTGATTATTAATAAAAACTTGATATCACCTTTCCTGAGTATGGAACCTAATTAATGTCTCCCTCTTTTATGTTAAGGCTAAGCAAAGTGCACTTTCATATTGAATCGAACACAATCTTTAATGGCTTGTTTAATGGACAAAATCAGGAAACCGATCTTTTATGATACTTTCTAAATAAGATAATTCGAGATGCTTTGGAAATATAGGCTAAATATTACTTGTTGGATATAAAGGTAAGTTCTAGTTTAAGATGACATTTTTTGTGGAGCTTTCTCATTACTTGTATACAATTATTGAAAGAATACCCTGGTTGAAATATCCCCTGCAAAGAGGATTGCTCCCAAAAAAAATGCCCTCATCAACGAAATATAACAAGAAAACACTGAAGTGTCATAGTTGTACCAACTTTTGTTGTGTAGTCCCATATATCTATTTCCGTGTGCAGTGCATGTGACCTTCTGCAAAATTGAGTCAATTACTTTTATTTTTTGTATGTCCAAAACTTCACAGTACACACCAATTCATTTGTACATCATGAAGCTTTCATAAATTATTCCAAATACTTTCATTCACAGTGTAGGCCTAAAACATTGACGAGTAGTCAACTTGACATTTACAGGTACACGCAGCTTTTTATCATGCAAACACTGACGTATTATCGGGACTCTAACCCAAGGCATGTCTTGATGAAAATCAACTTCTTGCTTCACTTCAGGCAAAGGAATTTAAAATGAACTATGTCCCATTTGCGGTCCAAAAAGAATGAAAAGGTTAATTTTCAACAGCATTTGAAAGATAAAATTAATTTAGAACTTCCCTCAAAACAAAAGGGCTTGAACATTTCTTTTTGTGGGAAAATAACGACTGTAGCGATCGCGGTCGTAAATAAGTAGTTTGATTTTCAAACCTTTGTGCAAAATGGTCGTACGTTTTGTGCTGCGCAAAGATTCAATTGGTTTAATTTTGGCCATTACAAGAATTGGGTTATTGATGTAGAACGTGTAGCCTATGTACCCTATACAGCTCATTGCATGTATTATCATGACTCAACCCAAGGCATGTTTTAATGAAAATCAACTTCATGCTTCGCTTCAGGCAAGGAATTTTAGCATAAAACTATTTATTAATACAAAATATTAATGTTATTTGGTGGTCATTCAAAGCAAAAACCCAGAGCCCCAACCTGACAGCTCATAACGTTAAGGGCGACAGATTTAAACCCTATGAAAAACAGAAATATCAGTATATGCGTTGGTAAAACATGGACTGATGATCAATCAGCTCTTCGTTGTGAATGTACATCAGGGTTCTGGACAATCTTTTCTGTCAAGTACAGCCTCAGTTCTTAAATTCGTCCGATAGCCTTCGTGGCGTAATGTTTTTGATCGTTTATTTATTGGTTGGATTATTGTAAAACATATTGCAGCTCGAAGAATAGACATTACTTTGTTCAAAAAGTAATCAAATGGTATTAAAACGCATTGCTACTTAAAAAGAACATTAATTAAAAGCAACACTAACGTCAAGATATGCTTGCGTTTGGTATAGTAATCCACATATGAAATAGAGACTACACTGTACAAAATAATTTGTTCATTGGTAATTTTTACGTATTTTTTCCATGTAGAATTTACTTGTAAACATTAGTTTTGCCACTTACGCACTAAATTTAAGTCTTGCTAACTCAAACTTTCAATTTAGTAGAACATACGTGGAATATTTAAGTAAAATCAAATACATAAGAACTTTAAGTAATTTCAGCTTGTATTAATTTAGTAATTTTAACTCAAAATCAGAAATTATACGTATTACTCAAACAATTTATGTTGATTATTCTTATCTTTTTAAAGTAAGGACCGATGCAGTGCGTAATAGAAATATTTACATAATTTATGAATATTCATTAAGACCAAATTAAACTCTTTTTTAAATAAAACAATTCTTTTTTGTGGTTGAATGAAAATTTAAGGACTTTAAAACATTTACTAATTCATTTAACATGGCTAAGCAAAGACAAGACAATTTTTAATTGTTACCCAGTTCAAAACAAATCAAAACTTGATATTTCAGGAAATTGTCAACCAATTTTCCTTTTAAGATGCTACGATCAAGTATATATAAAATTTGGAGCCTTTCAATATGTGTCGAATTGAAGCGTATGTAATAGTTTGTGATGGTGGTAGATATGTATATACGGTTAAATCTTAAATAGAAGTAGTGTTAGTGATTAGTGATTAATCTTAAATAGAAGTAGTGAATGATTAGTGGATGTTACTTGTTAGATTAGATGGGTACCAAATCGTGCAATATGTAATCCTATCATAGCTTTTTTTTAATTATCTAAAATGATTACAATACTTAAATTATTTACGTTAATGTAACTCGATTTAACTGAGTAAAAATTTATTCAGCAAAATAAGTAAATTCTACTTAAGATGCCGTAGGTAATATTTACTTAATAAAAATAAGGCAATTCTTTTCCTCAATTTTATTGAGTTATTTCCACTATTATTTTTTTACAGCGTAGAGAAAGAGAGAAAAAGAGAGATTTTGACAGTCCCAGTTCTTGCTAGAGGGAGAAGAATGTTTTTTTTCTTCAAAAACCCGGAAGTTTTTATTTTATCATACAACAATCTGGTAGGAATATTATGTTTCATATATTGCTTGTGGTAATTACAGAAACCATCCCTTTTGTCGTGGTGATGCGTAACAGAGCGTCCGGTATGTGAGACTATGAAAACTTTCAATGTCTACAACTGCACGTCGTAGGCTCTGTGTTGCAGCTCATCACCAGCCAAAGACTTATCCGTAATTCTGGCTAGGCTTGAAGCTTCATGGAAGTGTGTGCAAGTGACTAAATAGAGTCTGTGGAGCGCAGACTATCTGGTGTAAATATTTTTGTGTACACATTAACAATTCAAGAGATTTTACATTATCAATCCTACATGTAGCTTGGATGCGTGCATTGCATGATGCATGTATTTTGCCACACATATAAAACCTAAATTATAATGATTTAGTCTTAACTTGATCACTGATTCAACACGGATGTAGGACTATGAACACCTAGGCCTTCCAGTGCCCTTGGGATTAGTCTAGAATCTTTCCTGCGTTAATCATGAATATATTATATTGATATTATGGGTAGCTATTGTTGTTCAGTTTCTAATATACATGTTTGAATATGTATAACATAGTGATAAGCATAAGACATATTTTACAGTTTTTAAGATTAGATCATATTTGATTCCAATGTGTGCAAGCCAATATATCACAAAAGCGTGCCAATGGTGGCCTCTTACACCCGACCTACAAAATATTATATATATTTGTTTATTTATTTATGTCATGTATTCATTCATTTACATGCACTATCAAATTGGTTGAATGATAGCAATCCTATCCAGAAATAATTTTAGGTATAGATGAGACAGAGGATTTCCTTGATTGGGTATTATAAACTTGTAACATCGCGGTCGATTTATCTTCATACACAATTATGATAAAATCATTTTTTATTTTCAATCTTGTTTCCTTTTCATTTTCAATTTATTGTTCAATATTGAAAATTTGTTTTTCTCACATTTTACAAACGTACAAAGAATCAAATTAAATTTACATACACAATATATCATATAACTTGACATAGCGTTATATAAAAAATAAATATTATTATTATCATTATAGAAATCCTTCAGAATGTTGTTATACAGAAATGTTCTTATGTTATTATAAAACAAAATAATTGAATTATTTTAAACTGTTCGAGTGAACGAAATTGCCCGGAAAGGTTACAAAAATGAAATTACAGAAATAAAGAAGAACTTAAAATTCAGGTAGCATTTTGATTGTATTTGCGGATCAAGAAAGGAACGAAAGAATTTAGAAAATGTTGAGTGCGACAGTTCATTGAACGAAGTCGTTTACCAGAACGCATAAAAACATAATAGGGAAAGAGTGGATGATTTTCGTTTTTCATAATTTGTTTTACCTCTATAATTATTTTGGATTCGCATGCTTCATTTAAATTTTGAATTCCACTAGTGATCTTCCCTGCTTGTTTGGTGATTCTCTGGAGTTTGCTAAAGTCTTTCTTTCTACACCTCCCGTACCAGACAACACAACTAAATAAAATATCACTTTCTATAATGGATTTGTAGAACAAAGTAAGAATGGACGATTTAAGTTTTCTAAAAAAATACATCCTTTGTTGAACGTGTGGAAGTTCTAAAATCAAAAATCATTTCTTTTGTTTTGGAAGTGTTAAGTTGAAGAAAATTTTGGTTGCACCACTCTTCAAACTTGTTCCCCTCGTATCAATAATTGACTTCATCTTTACTTATGAGACCCACTCTCGCCGTATCATCGGCATATTTCACAAGCTTAACGCCGTCTTTTGTAGCTAAACAGTCATTCATATAAATAATACACAAATAAACAACATTTTTGATAATGCACTATCCGGGATAGAGGTTTCTTAAATTACCATTACAGGACACGAAGAAAATGGAAGGCACATTCATTTGGGTACGTTTTTTAAAATTTATTATTCATAGCAACACTCAATACAAGTGAAACTAGAAATATACAATCATCCTTACAAGTTCTTATCAAATTTTGTCATTCATGTCATTTTTCATTATCATCAAACACCGCTTTTTTATTGTCAAAGTACGTTGTATCTCTTTCACACATCATGTATATTGATTCAGCCATCTCAATGACGTAAGAAATTGTCCTTTCTCTTACTACGAGATCCTGCCTGAATCTACCATTATCAGATTGTTAGACACAACCAAATGATGGAATCAGTTCGAAATTAAAAATCACTTAAACCAACATTTTATTAAAAAAACCAGCTCAATTCGTCCAACAACTTGTTTACACCAATTCATCAATTATTCTTTGTCAAACATATTTAGCACTAGACATAGTCTACCATTTATGAAACAAACTTTGATTTTTTTTTAAATCACCAGTGCCAAACAATCATGATCCTCGTCATCACGTTTATAATGTGTCAATTATGATACAGTTTCCATTCATTAGCATTATCGCTGCTGTATCCATTGTCATCCGCTAAACATGGTTACGATATATCTTATAGAATCTCACTTCTCCGATCCATACCTCTAATAATAATTATGTCTTGCCAATTGTAAATGTTCATTCCTCTGAGATTAACTTTATTTATTATCTGTTCGCCACGCCCACACTTTGAAGACCGTTTATGCATATTCATATCCACACAAGTGGGTGTGGCTTCGTTTCCAGGTGTTCGTCTCATTATAGGGTAAGTTTTGTTTAAAGGCAGAATCTAATTCTACTAAGCTGTTTCAAATCTGATAGAGCACTATTGTAGATAATTTTTCCTAAGGAAAAACAAAACATTTACGAAACCGAATAACAGGCATATACATCAGGTCGAAGGCCATGCCTACAAAGCTTACAATATTGTCTTACAAAGCTTTCGATCATTGCAATGCGCTTCTTTAGTTGATAAGACGATTATTTTGTAACGACTACATGACTTTATGAAATGAATAAATGTGTTTCTATTTCGAAATATATGTATCAAGTGCGACTATTTATCAAAGTATCTTTGTATAATTTGTACAGGTTTCGCATGCTTTATTTTCAAGGTAGTCGTTATCTACAGTTATCTAAAATGATTGGACATTATTTTATACTGTGAATTTTACATGAATTATTCCACTTAATTTTATTATTAATAAAATGATCTCTTGGGTTTTCAAAAAAAGTTACATCACTCCAGACTACCAAAATATCTTTTATAAAGGAGTTATTAATTTCCATGAATTGCTCTGCACTTGTTAAATTACAAGTCCAAAACAATCATTACCTGATTTCATCATATAACATTTAATAAAACATTTCCAGTTGCCTTTTTTTTTCTTCTTATGTATTCAACAATCTCATCACCCATGCGATCCTAAGTCCTATATTAATTGATGGTAAATATAACGTTCTCAAACCCCCTTCGTCATAATATGCTATAATTGTTTTTCCCATCTTGTCTGGTCTACGATTACAAACAAAATAGTATATAATAGATTCAACTTCATTAATAAATAATTCATAGCAATCTTAGCTATTAAGATATGAGCATCGGTTTAAACCATTTGAAGTAATAGATTGAGTTAAATGTGGCCATATTCCTGTTCAGGTAACCAACCTATCACATTACAAGATCATACACGTGACGTATTTTCTTACATGTTACATACAAATGTGTATTCTAACCTATTGAAGTGTGCATTTATTCACATCTATAGATACATTAATTCATGTACAGATCGGGACCACATGTACACGCATTCCGTCACTGTGGAGTTGGGGTCTCATTAATAATGTCTCTTCGTTAGTTATGATCGTTACATTTCTTGTCACCTTCTTTCATGCCTGATGTCTACCCAATCCGTACACTTAAAGCCCCTCTGCACTAGTTTGGCATGGAGGGATTAGACCTCCCTGAAAGGTCACTGACAGGTGGTTATCTCATCAAATCAGCTCTCAAATAAAATAAGAAAGAGGGCATCATGGGGGATCAACGGGTACCGCTTAGGCATTGTTGGGTGTATAGAGGGCGGAAGTAGCTGTACATGCAGTGGGGATTTAAGCCCTTCTGTAAGAAAATACGAATGCTATAATGCTAACACCATGGGATATTGTTGATACTACCAGTACAACTAAGAGATACGGTTCCATGGATACCGTTTTCCTATAGTTTCCTTCAGATATTGAAACCTTATCAGAAGCATTTTCCGTCCCCTGAGTTGAGAGCGTAACGGTAGTGGATAGAGAACGCCCTTCTGAAATATTATCCATGTAAACAGTCAGTATTTGACATTGAGAACCGTCGCCAAAATAGTTGGAAGCATTCAGATCTCTAGATGCATTCGTTAAAACTGAAATAATATTAAGATTTTCCTGTATGTCAACATTCAGATATCCAATGCTTTCTATTACAAGCATGTTTGAGTCATCTCCCTCTTCACCGCAAAGAAAAATGAGAAAACTTGGAGAAATGTTTTCAGTAGAATAAAACCTCTTTAGGGAGGTGCCATCAACATTGAATCACGATGTATTACAGCATGTAAATGTTGCATTCTCGGATTTAGTTAAATTGGTCTCAACCAAATCGCCAGGTGCTGTTAGAAATTGGCAGGCGTGGCTCCTGTTTGTTCTACCATCAATAACTTCACACATGGTTGGCACACTGATTGCATCTTTCAGCTTTTCAGAATGAAGAAATATGCTATATTTGTTGGTTATATTATATTGACCATCCAAATTCATCTGAGAAGTTTCATGTTCATACAACACCTGACCCCCTGCGACAAGTCTTGCTCGGTCCCCATCGTTCACCTGCAACCATTGACACGACATTTGTAATTTTCCTGTAATTTTCTTGTCGAATAATGTTTCGCAAATAGGCTTTATCTCTTCGATTTTCAAATTCAATTGGAAAATTAAACAAAGTTGTCGTCCACTTTCATTCAAAGTCACCGTGTGCATCCCACTATCATTTTCGTCAGTAAGCATAATCGTCATTTCATATATATTTCCCCCTTGTTGGTAATAGGTCAAACTATAACGTCCCGATTGTAAAGAGATGTTGTTCACGATGGACATATTAAACGGAAGTTGAAATTCAGAGTCTGGAAAATTCCACACAAGGTATTGGCCAGCTTGTTGCTTGTACACAGTGAAGTTGACATGGATGGTTTGCCCGTCGATTGCAATCATAGATTCTTCCTGTTCTTTGTTACAAAACCAATTATTACTTGAAAATGCCTGATGCAAATGTGCTTGTAAAATAAAAAGGCTTACAAATAACTTAACAGCCGGTGTAATCCGTTCAGGAAACATGTTGCCGTTGTATAGTACCATATCTAACTTGAAAATGGACGTCGAATATATAGGATGGTGAACAACAATTCGACAAGCCTGTTATTAATGATGGATCTCTTGATCGTTATGATCATACTCTTGCTACAAATAAATGTTACCTGACAAAAAGGGCGGAGCCTGTTGAATTCAGGGAATATTTCTTTCTCTATATCATATCTATCACCTCAAGTAGTGATTCGCAAGATCGTAATGCCCAATTGAAATTATAATACCTTAACCAGTTTCGGTAATAATGTACAATATTTACAGGTAATCAAAATTAAAATAAACGAAAGATCATTAATGAAAGATTTGTTTTCATATTTGAAAGTAAACATGAAAAGGAAAAACAAAAACGGAAAAAGATGAAGTGGTGTCCTGCTATTAAAGGTCAAGTGCCTAAACAAGGTATACAACCTCCAAGATAAAGTTAATATAAACGAAAACTTGTTATCACCTTTCTTGAGTATGGAAACTAATTAATTTCTCCCTCTTTCATGTTAAGGCTAAGCGAAGTTTAATGGACAAAACCGGTAAACTGATCTTTTATAATGCTTTCTAAAAAGGATAATTCGAGAAGCGCTTTGTCTGGAATATCTGCTAATTATATATTGTTGGATATAAGGGTGAGTACAAGTAAAGATGAACGATTTTTTTTGTGGGGCTTCCTCATTACTTGTATATAATTATTGAAAGAATACCCTAATTTAAATATCTCCTGCAAAAAGGATTGCTCTACAAAATGCCCTCGGAGACGAAATATGACAAGAAAAAGCTCAAGTGTCATACTTTTTTGTAGTCCTTTATACCCATTTCCGTGTGTAGTGAATGTGACCTTCTGCAAAATTGAGTCAATTTCTTTTATTTGTTGGTCTTTTCAAAACTTGACAGTACAAACCTATTCATGTATACATCATAACTTGTTTATAATTGATTCCAGATATTTTCCTTCACAGTGTAGGCCTAAAGCCTTGACGATTGGTCAACTTTATATTGACAGGTACATGCAGCTTTCTTTCATACAAACAAGTATTTTCGTGACTCTAATCAAGGCATGTCTTAATGCAAATCAACTTCTTGCTTCGCTTCAGGCAAATGCATTTTTAGTGTCGTAGTCGAGTGGTTATTAAAGCACTTGACATGAATTCAAAGGTCGTGGATTCGATCCCCGCACTAATGTCCCTTGGCAAGGCATTATTTTGCACTTGCAACTCAATACCCAAAAGAGAAATGGGGACCCGATAGGATGACGAAAGCATTTGTGGTAGGGGATGGTGCACATTTTGCGTGAATGAATCCGATGACCGGGGTAATAATATCTGCCAAAGCGCTAAAAGACGGTATTTTGTATTGAGCGTTATATAAATCCAGATTATTATTATTATTTTAACATATTACTATTAATAAAATAATAAATGTTATTTAATGGTCTGGCAAATAAAAAAAGCCAGAGCCCTTACCGACAAAAAGGTCACTTGACAGCTCATAAATTTTAGGGCAACAAATTTACCCCCCCCCCCCCAACATCTAATATCAGTATGTGCGTTGGTAAAACATGGACTGATGATCAATCAGTTCTTCGTATCGAATGTGAACTAGGATTCTGAACACTTATTCCTCTCAAGTAGTTATACACCCTCAATTCTTAATTTCGTCCAATAGCCTTCATGTCATGATGTATTTGATTTTGTATTCATTGGTTCGATTAATGTCAAACAAATTGTAGCTTACGAATTGACATTACTTCGTTCACAAAATAATTCATTGGTATTAAATCGCATTGGGACTTGGTTAACAAGGACTTTGTTAAAATCAACATTAAAGTAGATATACTTTAATATGCAGTATAAAAATACACAACCATTAACAAGTTATGGTGTAAAGACAAGTGGTTTCACGACTGCTTTAGAATCTGGTCCAAGAACCTACAAGAAACATGCCAGAAGAGTTATGCTCTCTCAAAATGTGAATGTATTTCCTTTCCTTATTTTTATCACAAAATACCAAGTTCTGTTTATTGCATTGTGTTTTCCCAACAGTTTTGTTTCATGTATCTCAGATTTCTGTTGCAAACGAATGTGATTTGTTTTAAAATATGTTCAGTATTTATTCTTCAGAGGGACTCATATCGTAATAAACATTCCAAAAACTGCCTGCATTCTATTTGGTGTAAACATATCCGTTGCACAAGTGTATTATGCAATACTACTATCCCGTGCAAACATGAAATGGATGGGAAATAATATCTTGAGTTTCGAGGTGCTGGTATCATGTATTTGTCTTCCTGCATGGAACTCTGCCCGCAGCGGATTCAGATGGTCGCCATCTGCGGCGAGATTTAGGAAGAACTTGTTTATTGGTTCGCACATGAGGGTCACAAACCTTCCACACTGGATCAACACAAATTCCCATGCAGTAATCATCGCCCTCGTGAACTCAATCAACAATCCAAATCTATTCAAATGTATTCAATTATTTTGATGTATCGTTTTTCATCAGGTTTTCTTTTTCTTTATCTCTTTCTTTGTTTTCTTTTTTCGATGAGTTCTGAGTTTTCACTGTGCAAATTATTAGCATCGAGAAAATGATTTATATATTCTTGAGTGCATTCCGCAGACGACTAAATAGTGGAGACATGAAAGGAAGCTCTTCCACTTATAAAAATGCAGTAATTCAAGTTCCAAAAGTCATTACAACTATAAGTAATAGCATAATCGTATCTGCTGGAAACAGTTTTATACGTTTTCAACCATTTTCGTTCTGGTGCCTAATTTTCTTCTTAATTATTTTGTTTATCTTTATTTTACGTCAATATGAAAATATTAAAAAGCAGCACAAATAAATTAATGTTGCTTTGGTGATATAACGGAAATCAATGGTAATAAAAATCATTATCGAGGTGATGAAACCCAGAAATATTTGTAAATATATTTTTATATATGTACACTGTTGCTCATAACGGTGGAATATTTTTTTTATCCCAATTTATGGAATTATTTTAAAAATAATTTAAAAATACTAGATCTAGATAATAGTATACAGTCTCAGATTTTATTGAATAATAATTTGCCAATATGTGTTTTGCGTGACTGCTAAAGCATGTATATTATGCTACTATGTTTATCAACTAGGGGACCTATGCCCTTAAGTCATAAATGACAGTAATGAGGATTAATGCCTCACAAAAGGGCTCTGATATAGCACATCGACACGGTGTTGATCCTGGGGCCTCACAGTTACGAGGCCATTGCTTTGTCACTGAACCATGACTGTACGCAGCGGGGGCTATGGTAGGGGGCAGTTTCCATAAATAAAAAAAAAACAGAAAATGCAATAAATTTTCAATAATTTATTGCATTCTACCCCGGTCCCCAACATAAAAAAATCTTCTGTGTGCCCATGCCTTGAGCCATAATGCATGGCCGTCCAGAGGATTTTTTTATGTTGGGGACCGGGGTAGAATGCAATAAATTATTGAATATTTATTGCATTTTCTGTTTTTTTTTTAATGTATGGAAACTGCCCCCTACCCTAGCCCCCGCTGCGTACAGTCATGGTTCAGTGACAAAGCAATGGCCTCGTAACTGTGAGGCCCCAGGATCAACACCGTGTCGATGTGCTATATCAGAGCCCTTTTGTGAGGCATTAATCCTCATTACTGTCATTTATGACTTAAGGGCATAGGTCCCCTAGTTGATAAACATAGTAGCATAATATACATGCTTTAGCAGTCACGCAAAACACATATTGGCAAATTATTATTCAATAAAATCTGAGACTGTATACTATTATCTAGATCTAGTATTTTTAAATTATTTTTAAAATAATTCCATAAATTGGGATAAACAAAAATATTCCACCGTTATGAGCAACAGTGTATATGAATATTGTTTCCATGTACTTCCTCATTATAAGTTACATACTTTCATTTTTGTGGTGGTGACCTGGCATTCGGAATAAACACAGATCAGAAGCGTATTAAAACATACAGGTTTTTATAACCCTCAAATCCCATTGCCTTTCTATAATTGAACCCTATTACGGGTTAATTCATTTCAATAAATAGACTGCACGGTGAATTCTGTAGATGTTCCTACATCGGAAAATGTGAAATATCAGAAATAATGATATTGGAGGCATCCTTTAAACCTGTTTCATTTGTTTATATTTGTGAACGGGTCAATCGAATGAGTATCAGACGACCTTTACATCTTAGGCAGTACATCAGGTCTTAAAGCAGAAATTGTGAAACTCATCCAAATACTGTAACACCGAACATGTTTGAATTATATTTTTGATATGCGTTATCCGGGATAGGGGATCCTTAAATTACTATGAAAGGACACGAAGAAAAAGGAATGACACATTTCATTTGGATACGATTTTATCGATTTATTAATCATAGCAACACTAGGTACAACCGAAAACAGAAATCATCTTCAATTGTTCTTTAATTTACATGTGAACATGCCAGTTTCAGTATCTTCAATCAATTTTTTCTCATCTAGTAGATATGTATCACTTTCACTAAAAAATGGATATTGATACAGCAATCTCAATGACGTATGAAACTTTATTTTCTTTGCTACGAAATTCTACCTTAATCCACCACTATCATATTGTTTGACACAAGCTAATGATGGAATCAGCTTCACATTAAAAATCACTAAGACCAACATGTTTTATCATAATACAGCTCGATTCATCCAACAACTATAATAATGTTTGCATCGTTAAACATAGTAGAAAACAAGCATAGAAACTTTACACATACAAAATAAATCGTCATAAATGAAAAATTGTCATAATCCTACTAATGAAATTGAGAACGTCTCAATTATCTTAATGTTTTTATTTTTCCGCATTATCGCTGATTTTTCAATTGATTGATAAGACAATGAATTGAAGTGTCACATCGTATATTGGCTATTGTACAGTTTTGAAATGGACAAATATGCTTCTATTTCAAAATAGACTCACGCATTTGTTATTAAGGATATATTGACTGCTTTGAGAGGCATAGTGGTTTCTATAGGGTCAAGGGCAACTCACAATCTGCTATGACCCCAAGGCGCTTGCGCCGCGGGGTCATAGCAGATTGTGAGTTTCCCGAGACCCTATAGAAACAACTATGCCTCGAATATTAAAAGCAGTCAATATATATTTTATATAACGAAGAAAAGGAAAATGTTGACTCACCCATTTAGGTTTCCATCTCTTTGAAGTCATGAATATTAACACCAACAATAACTTGTGTAGACCTAAGTTAGTCTACAGTTAACTCCGGGAAGCTCCGACACCGGCGCCAGCGACGCCGCTGGCGCCGGTGTTGGAGCTTCCCGGAGTTAGTCTACAGTATGAAATCCAACAAGCTGTGCTCCAGTAGAACAGGGAATACCAAACACGTTTACACGAACAGTAACTTTTGTACAGGATGATATCACCAACAAGCTGTGCTCCAGTAGAACAGTAGAACATGAACAGTAACTTTATAAATTCACAAATTCGCAACATATTTACAGTACTAGTACACAAAATGGCGATCGGTCGTCTGCGCTGGTGGTGGATTCGTCGCCTGAATGCAGCGACCAAAATCGAATTGCACTCAAACACCGATACGGTATCGCGCATCGGTCATCGCACAAAAGAAACTTATAACACGTAAACCAAAATGGGGATCGCAGCAAAATGACGTCACGTTTCACAGCCATGGAACAAGTGCTATGAAAAATGGATATAATCCGGTAGAGCCGGGAAAAATTACTATGAATTTCAATTAGCGGGCATGGTTAAGAACATGACTGCATTTTCAAC
Source organism: Strongylocentrotus droebachiensis (assembly GCA_035222895.1). Lineage (NCBI taxonomy): Eukaryota > Metazoa > Echinodermata > Echinoidea > Camarodonta > Strongylocentrotidae > Strongylocentrotus > Strongylocentrotus droebachiensis. Next base: position 40,369 of record JAVYIG010004695.1, on the reverse strand, counting down.
CAATCAGAAGACAGGATTAGTAAAGAATCTTAAAATGAGGTATATAAAATCAATTATTAACCGTATCAGACATCTGAGCAGGGCAATTTTTAAATGTTATTGCCCTCAAGGTTTGATGGATAAGTCAACAAAATTACAATAAGTTAGTCCGCTCAGAAAAGTCAATGGGATTTTGTGTGTAATTTGGCGGGCAATATAGGTTATACAGTAAACCAATGCGCAAATATTTTAGCCCGCTCAGAACAGTCAATGGAATTTGTGTGTAATTTGGCGGGCAATATAGGTTATACAGTAAGTCAATGGACAAATATTTTAGCCCGCTCTGAAAAGTCAATGGCAAAATGCGTGTTAAACTAGTGAGCAATAATATAGTGCCAGTTGTAATTTACATCGCGCATCAGCAATTGTAATTTACATCGCGCATCGTGTATAAGAAAATGCGCACTTTGCGCAAACTCTATTGTGACGTAACAATCACACCCTAGGCAAACTGTTTGCAGTGTATCGAAAATCTGTCAAACACTGGATGAACAGTGCTGGTTTGACAATGTTTTTGCAAATTCTAATGCTAGGTAACCCTGTGTAGCCTACATAATTTAAGAGTATGAGATAGTAAGAGTTTCTTGTTTGCTCTAGATGTCTGATGTGGTTAATAATAGTAATATTGACTGCCTAATTCAGGGCAATACGACTTGTCATATATCACCCTCACCTTCGGTTCGGGCGATATATGTCGTATTGCCCAGAAGGCAGTCAATATTACTTAAATATACGACTTCATCTGCTATCCTATCAAGTGCAGTCATATATCAATGTATCGTTGTATAATTGTTCAGGTTTCGCTTGCTATTTTTGCAAGGTAGACATTATTTACAGTGATTTGACATGACTGAACATTTATATTGTGGTTAAATTATGTAATTGTTTCAAAATCGAGAAATAGCACAGTGCACTACAGAAAATACGAACATTAAGTATACGCCCCAATCGATCTTACCAAATTAAATAACCATCTGTTTCGTTTAGTAATATTAGCTATTGAGATTTAGCCGTCTCTTGAAACTATTTGATTCAAAGACTGATCTAAAAGTGGCCGACCTCGTAATCAGGTGGTTGGAGTTAAACTTTAAACAATAATAATGAAAATAATGATAATTGTTATAATCAAAACGACACTACTACTATTACTTCAACGATGACTACTACTACTACTACTACTACTACTACTACTACTACTACTACTACTACAACTACTACTACTACTACTACTACTACTACTACTACTACTACTACCAGATGTAGTACTATTAATTCTAGTCCTACTACAGCTACGCTTATGAAAATATACACATTTTCTTATATACGACATACATTGTGTTTACAATGAAAGACAGTAACAGTACCTTCCATTGGAGGTACCTTTGCCTACTCCATATCTTGGTCTTTCACGAATAAGATTCGCCTGAACAAATGTCTGGTCCCAATCTAATCACCGTCAAATATCTAAGGATAGAGAGTATGACATGCAAATTCTGTTAAACTTTAGAGAAAAGGATGATGAGTAAATGGAATAGTAAAACTTGTAAAGGTTAACACATTAGGGATTAAAACCAAAACACAATAAACTGGAATAGTACAACAGATGAGCCCGATATTGATGCAAACGAACGTGAAATGCAAACAAATGGCGTCTGGTAGAAATCGCCTCGTTTTGTGCAATCGACCAACCCATTTTGTGACTATCATACGTAACCAATAATTAATGTTCAAACTAGGCGGAGTTTGATTCATAATGTGAGAAAAAAATATCGCTTTCCTTTTATTTGATTGAATTTCTTATTGTATGTCACACGCAACATAAAATGGATGATGAAAGATGCCATGAAAGATGGCACACGCAACATATCTGACCATGAAACCAAAAGATTTATTTCACGTTCATCGTTTTTGTCCTGTCACAAGCATAATAATTTAACTTCATGACCTCCTTATCTTAATACAGATGATTTATTAATTTATACAAAAATCGTGTTCATGTACATGATGAAGCATTGTAATGGTCTTCAAACATCTATCAATTCTCCATCCCGTCAGAAAATCCCAAGGTAAGAGTCTTTGAACACTCGCTATTGGTCATTAAGTTTTCTTTGAGTATGAAAGTAATCAATTACTTTATATTTTATGGTAGATCTATCAAGCCTCAGTGCAGTTTTCAAAGGAATCATATCGAAACTATGATACCAGGAAATTAGTATTTAAATGAGGCAGTGAGAAAGACGATGGGTCCTGGATGTCACGAATATATCGTTTAAAACTGATCATGTGAGTCCCCCACACTTCCTTATTTACGCTGTATGTGTATTTCAAGGGTCTTGGATCTCATTTCTCTCCATAATTCTGAAAATGCACACATAATGTATCAGGCATAATTTGTAATTTGTATTTACTTATGTATTCATTCATATACACGCATTTATCAATATTTCCAATGTTACCTAAATTAACGGCATTGCAATTCATTTATTGTTATAAGCACGGGGGTCTACCTCAGTCCGAGGACTGTTCTTCCGTAGGGCCGTGCATACAGTTGTGTTGCGTTTCATTTCATGCACAACAATCTCAAATTTCTTTTCTTTCTAAGTTAACACCCAATGACATCCATTATTATAAATCATAAACACTTCACATATGATACTACATTTACTATATATTCCATATTGCCTACATCAATATTATTACTTTTTGTAATGGCTGTTGTCTTCCAAATCCGTATACTTAAGGCCGTCTGTAAGAAAAAAAAAATCGAATGCCATAATGCTTACACCATGGGATATTGTTGATACTACCAGTACTGATATGAGATACGTTTCCATGGATACCGCTTTCTTATAGCTTCCTTCAGATATTGATAACTTATCATAAGCATTTTACGTCCCCTGAGTAGAGACTCAATTTTGGTAGTTCACACATTCTCTTGTAGAGATGCCATCCTGATTATTTGACGTCAGACCAAGATTTTTATCATTCACCATGATGACTTTACACTGTTGATCTTCTCTTGAATTGTATACAGGTCTTGTGTCTTCAACACGTGTCGACACTATTGAACTTTCGTAATGTGAATGTTTTCGTAGATCAACACTTTGAATAGTGAGGACAACAATTATTGAGTGATCTTAATTTGCACTGCAGAGAAAGAAGCAGTTTAAAACATGTATCCATGTAGCCACGCACTGTCTTTAATTATTATATTAGCTACCAGACGTATTCACATGCAAAGCATCTTCACCAGGGAATTCATAATCAAGATTGAGAATGCTCGCACTGTTACCATAGATAGGACCATCAATAAGGACATCCGAGTCTACATTATTTCCTGTAACACGATTTGTTTGATTCATTACTGCTTTCGTATTTGTCCAGTCTTCATCCATAGCAGCTCTGTCTCCTAGGTCATGCTGCTTTGTAACACCTCTGGATGCTGCAGAGTTATAGATCTTCTTGGTCTTTCTGCTCATGTCAGGTTTGGCGTAAAGAGCCTCTACGTCTACCATCGGTTTGACCGATACATCTTCCAGAGCATCAGTCGGTTTCAAAGATGATGGAGTCCATTTACTGCTACTGTATGGACTCTTACAATCCTTGTGGCCATTGAATCTGAGAGTAGGTTGCATGGATGTCGATGACGACGGAAGATATGCAATTTCAGTTTTCGAGGTGGCGAAATCAATATCATCCAGAGAACAATAAGTAATTTCCAGAGACGGCCCACTTCCAACGACTGTACTTGGAGCGTGTGTCTTGCGGCTCCCTTCGTCATTGTGAGGAGTTCCTTTCGAGTTTTCGTGGATGCGTCTAGACTTACCACGAAGTTCTGCAGAGGCAAAGTTTGCGTCGCTGCAGTTGTTGGTCGGATGTGAAGAACAGTTGCCCTCTTTCTTTACCATTGACCTAGAGACAGGAGAGCTTGACTGACTGCGTCGAGCGGAATGCAGGAAATTCAACTGCGGATCATCGATTGGTGACCTGTCTACTAGTCGTTGATTTAAGACAGCCCCATGGGGTATAGAAGCTTCACCGGGTTGAGACGTTTGTGTCAAAATAGTCGTCATTTCCAGGGTTCCCGTGTTATCTACACCTAATGCAGCCTTTAAACTCCTTCGAAGGACCAACGTCTTGTATCTTTCTCGAAACATGCCATACAGTTTTGTAAAACAAATACCAATCATGAATCCAAGGGCAGATGCTACTGGAGACCCAATCCCATGGAGACCCAATCCCTCTTTTCACCGTCGGCATTACATGTTTTCGAACATGTTACTGCATTTGTTGCCATGCTTGTTGTAAAGGAAACACTTTGCCTAGTGGAAGTAGAAGTATAAGGCATTGTAAGAGCTATTACGTTGACGGTCACAGTGATGTTTTCGCATCGCAAATTTTCTTTTGAATGTACTTGCCGTTGAGTGTTCTTGCTAGACTCCGCAAGAAAGGAAATGTTATTAAACCGGTAGTCCCATAAATTCAATTTGTCCATGCTATGTAGGATTACATTTGAGTGATCATCCTCTTCTCCGTAAAAGAAAACGATATGATGAATGTTAGACAAAGTAATTTTTTTTGCAAATTCGAGAGGTATCAATTTTTCTTCAACACTGTACCACCACGTGGGGAAAATATGCTCACTTGGGACGCAACGCTCGAGCATGAACTGCTCAGTTTGTTCGTTCCGAATCGTGTGTTGCATCACTGATGGAAAATCACACGTCTTATTTACATTTTTCTGTCTATGAAAAACTAAACATTTGAAAGAAAAATCATTTCCAGCCAGTAAGTTTTCCATCGTCACATAAACGTTAAACTTGTTTATTTCCGTGTAGACATAACCCAATTTGTACATTCCCGTCTCATCCTTTGAGACGACACGTTCTCCGGCTGCAATCTCTGCGTAGTCTCCGTTATCAACCTGGATCCAGCGACAAGACAACTCTACCTTACCCGTTGTATGGTAAAGAAGAGTAGTACAATTGGGGTCGGTATTACGAATTCTTAAGTAGAAACCAAACGCTCGACAAACTTGTCGAGACCCGTCGTAAATGTCAATGGTGTGAGTCCCTGAATCATCTTCTTTTGCGAATTTTATAAAAATTTCAAACGTGTTGTTTTCGACTCCTTCAACCAATGTATAACGTTCATCGCTATCACTGCTTAAGAAAGCATAACTGGAACTGTAGTATATCCCAATTAAAGTACTCCCATCTTTTGTCCACCGAATATTTTGCGTTTTCACCAATGGCTGCGCGACACGAAATATAACGGAAACACTTTGGTCGTTAACTCCGTAGAAAGTTTGATATTGGTTATGCAAACAAACCTCCGCAGAAATAAAATCCTGATAGAAAACTTGCAGAATGAAAAGAAAAATAAATGTTTTCATGGTGAGGAACAAATTCTTTTTCGACAACATTCTAAATGTTCAGTTTCTGACCTGGGCTTGCAGACTCAAGTCAATCCTGAAACCATAGAGCAGAGATAAATGTCATGATATAATATGGAGACGTTCATATATAAGCCAATATATCTTTTGGAATATATTTTTAGAGCATGACGCTGTTTTAACAACCAATAAACAAATCGTCCAATCACAGCTTTCCGATCCAGTCACAAGTGACCACTTTCATTTCGAGTGATTAATTGTGTTTGAAACATTGTTTTTTGGATGGGTTAACAGAAGGAAACGAACCAATTGTCTTAATTTCTTTATAAATGGAGTATAGATGTAAAATATCTTTTGCTTTCAGTTGTGTCAGGTCTAAATCAGAGACGTGGCATGAGGTCACTAGGTCTTATGTAGAATGTATGTGGTATCAGATCAACAATAGTAGATTAAAATTGTGTGCCTTTCATTTATTTGTTACTTGGTATCACGTGTTTTCCATTGATTTTCCCATTAATGTTAAGTGAGTCTTAATTGAGTGGATAGTCTCCATCTGATCTCTCGTGATAGCTCAGTCACTCCCTAATCGGACTACAAACTAACCCGAACCGACCGATTCCTGGTCATTAATGGTAATGCATTTTTTAATTATTTCATCTGTTGTCGCTTTGGTATCGGTCTCGTGTGACTGAGGTACACATTCAATACATGTCGAAGCAATTATTACGACTTACATTATCATCCTGTCAAATAATGCTGAAATGTGAACAATGATCAATATATTATCATAATTATCATGCAAAACGTAAGGAAAAGCGAAACCGCTTCACCAGGGGCGTTGGTGGAACATTTTCTTTTAATTACAGTAGAACCGTGACATATTCATATTGTTAATAATAAAAATCATTGTGTACCTTTCTGTCTCATTCCTCTCTCTCTCTTTGTCAACTGGGTCTAATTATTTATATGCATACATAAGTCTATTTGTGTATTGTTTGTCATCAGCCATGTTTAGTTTCGTGTAGCCATTTTTTTTTATTGTGTCACTTTCTCTCCCTCTCTGTTAGTATTTGTTTCTCTCATTACAAAAAAAACATTTCACTCTCTATCTATTTTTTTGATTTCTTTTTGAAGAAGTTCAGCTTACTTGCCAATTTTTCCTTCTATCTTTTAGCTCTTATTATCACCTCTCTGGCTTTAACGCTGGACACCCTTTACGTTCTTTTACCCGAATATACACACTCCCGTCATACACATTGGCGGATCCAGGCCCCCCCCCCTGGAGAAAAAACAGGTAAAAACACGCTAATTTTACCTTTTTTTGGAGACGAGACCCCTCCCCTGCTGCTCAAGGTGGGGGGTGGGGGGGGGGGGGAGGGTGAGATTTTCAAATGTTTGAGGGCCAAAAAAAATAAATTGTGCTTACAACCACAAAACCCCCGCCCCCGATTGAGCGTTTTATCGGCCCGCGCGATTTTCAAATTTTAGGGGCAAAAATAAATTAGTGCTCCTTACCCCCCCCCCCCCCCCCCACTCCCCACCGGCTGGCTGTTTCGCCGCTAAATATTTTCTCAGATCAGTTGCAGGTATATAGTCCCGCGAATAATGTGTGGATCGGGGTGGGGGCCAAAATGACCTCCCCCCCCCAGCAAACCTAAAAGAGAGAGAAGGAAGAGAAGAGAAAGGGAACGAGGAGAGAAAGGAAAAGAAAAACAAAGAGAATGAAGAAAGGTAAGGGATATCAGTTGCAGTTTTCCCGCCAACAAGGTGTAGATCGGGGGGCCACTGGCGTACTGATAGGGGAGGGGGGGGGGGGGCGCTTTGGGGAAATAAAATTCAAATTTGGTAAAAAATTTCTAATTCCATAACGGTAGTTTACAAATAATGCTGAAATGACATAATTTTCCGAGATTTTTCCTCACTTTTAAGTAAATTATACTTTTATTATGCGTTTGTTGGAAAATGACAAATTCCTAAATTTACAGCCAGGCAAGAAAATGCTTCTTGAGAAACGGAACGGCGGAGATCGGGATCCTCGAGCCCCCCCCCCCCCCCCCATCCCCACATTTTTGGAAAAAGTATATTAAAGAGAAATAGAAAGAAAGAGAGCAAGAAAGAAAAATAGTTAACTGCCAGTGTCACCTTATAATGAGGTATCAAAATATGGTCATCTGACCATGATTAAATGCCTAAAACCCCGAAGGCTCTGCCCCCTGGATTCCACCTAGGGCCCCAAGGCGGGCCCTTAGATGCTCATCTGACGGTAATTTAATGCCTAAAACCCCTGATTTCTGGGGGCTCTGCCCCCTGGACCCCACGCCAAATAGTGTTCTGCCAGTGTCACAAAATAATAAGGTATCAAAAAATGCTCATCTGACCGTAATTAACCCCTGAGCTTCCGGGGGCTTTACCCCCTGGACCCAACCAAGAGCCCTAAGGCGGGCCCCTTGATAATCATCTGACTGTAATTGAGTGCATAAAACCCTTGAGCTTCCGGGGGCTCCGCCCCTGAACCCCACGCCAATTAGTGACCTGCCAGTGTCACAATTAGGTATCAAAATAATGCTAATCTGACCGTAATTAAATGCCTAAAACCCCTGAACTTCCGGGGCTCTGCCCCCTGGACCCCGCCTAGGGCCCTAAGGCGGACCCCTGAATGCTTAGCTGACCGTAAATTATTGCCTTAAACCCCTGAGCTTCCAGGGGCGGACAAGGTATCAACATTATGTTCATCTGACCGCAGGCGCGTAGCCAGGGGGCGGTGGGGTGGTCCCCCCTAAAACGCCGGCCAAAAGAAGAGAGGAGAGAAAAGGAAGAGGACGTAGGAAGAAAAGCAAGTAGACAAAGAAACATTTTTGAAATTCAGACAAGGATTAAGAGTCGAGATCGGTACAACGAATCGTCTTCTTTCTCTAATGATTTAATGAAACGTAAAAGCTTCCGCGCCTCGCGCGGGAGGAGGGGAAACTGAATTTAGACGAAAATTAAAAGTCATAACGATACAACGAATCGTCTTCTTTCTCTAATGATTTAATGAAATGTAAAAGCTTCCGCGCTTCGCGCGGGAGAGAGGGAAACATAATTCAGAAGAGGATTATTTTTGGGAACGGTACAACGAATCGTCTTTTTTTAATTGAAATGTGAAAGCTTCCGCGCTTCGAGGAGGAGGGAGGGGGGAAACTCGCCCCTCCCTGCACCCAACCCCCCACCCCAATTACGTCACTGCTGGTCACCATTACGTACCAATATTTGGCTCGCATAATTTCAAATTTGGGCCCCCCCCCCTAAGAAATCCTGGATCCGCGCCTGATACAATGTACTAGGTCATCATGGAAGTTCCAGAAAACAACAGGGGAGGGATCAATATAAGCTTTGAAGGGCACTTATACGTAAAAGAGAGAACTCATTCAGACGGGAAATTTAGATGGCAGCCTTTCTGCTTATTCCCATTTATACAAATCATTTTATTGCAGTTTGATGTTAGTTCTTCATGATAAGCCAATTGCTTTTCTTCCGGTGGTTCCGTGAGTCTCTTAAAGTCAGTGAAAACAAAGTACTCGAATGAGACGGGGTGTTTTACACACTAATATATATATATTTAGTAAAGTACTTAACTGAAGGAAAGAAACATTTGTCGGCGGAGCAAATGTCGGCGGAGCAATTGTCGGCGGAGCAAATGTCGGCGGAGCAAATGTCGGCGGAGCAAATGTCGGTGGAGCAATTGTCGGCGGAGCAAATGTCGCGGAGCAAATGTCGCGGAGCAATTGTCGCATTTTGCGGAGTAAATGTCGGCGGAGCAATCGTCGGCGGAGCATGTGTCGGGTTACCCACACTACTCCTGAAAAGCATAATATAACAATCGAATAAAAGCTTTCAAAATGAAGCAATTAATATCTTAATGAAGTTAATACAGAGATATAAAGATATTTCTCATTTATATTGTCTAGTGTTCTTATATTCTTTGTACACAGTGAGAACCTTGTTTAATTTTTTTCCAGGGTTTGGTGATTTTGTTAAGCTTAACGTTTAAGAGTAATTGATAAATAGTATGTAACAAAGTTTACCACTTACATTGAAAACACAACAAAGGCATAACTTTATTTAAATTTCACTATTTCGCTATCATTTACACCGTTTGTCCTTATTTAAATACTCAATATCTAGTTCAAGCAAAACTGTACGTAAAAGCTAGTCGAAGTGTCTTTTTTTTCTACAGAGAAAATGTATATAGGTAATGTATTTTTACTAGACAGTTCAAGTTGAAGAAATATAAAATGACAGAGGACATTGAGTCCTTCACGAAAAAGAATGATCGGGTGCGTTAATATACAGTTCTTTACCATCCGTCAATTCGTCAGTGGGATTAGCAATCATGTTACCAAAGAAGTCAGTATGGTTCAGGACCAGGGGTTCTGAGCCATGTTCTAGAACGGAAGTGTCTTGGCCGGAGTTGCGACCGAGGTAGATACCGGGGTTGGTAACTGGAGGCCTGGGGTCGTCATAGTCTGACTCGAAAGAGGTCATTTTGTTGGTCTTTCGGCTCATATCCGGTTTGGAGTACAATGCATCTACATCTGAGTCTACTCCTTGAACTTTCGCCATGCTCACCATCGATGCATTTTGTTGTGATCTGCCTGATTTAAACGAAGAAGGAGACGTCGTTGGTGATCCCATGTCGAAGTGGTCCTTGGAAGATGGATGGAGATATGGGAAAGACGATGCATGTGAAGGCCGGCGTTCCTTCGAGATATCTTTAGAAGTGCCTTTGACATCGTCAACTGAACAATACGCAGTGTCCAGGTATAGCGCACTAGCAAAATCATGTCTTATATGCGTACCAGGGTTTGTGTCAAAACCCGTGGTGGTGCGTCCGATGGCACCTTTATGATCTTCCCGATTCGGAGTGTAATTAGTAGGACGATGAGCAAAACAACTGCTCTCAGGCTCGCTATGTTGGCGCTGTGGATGTAGGCTTGGAGATCCACTCTGCACGTTGGACATGGGAGCCTTTCTGACTTGGTTTTGTTTGAGCCCTCCCTGACCTATTGAACCCTGAAGAACAGTAGCTCCTCGAAGTTCAGAATCCCGACAACTTTGCAGGTCTTGTAACTGTAAGTTCCTCATGTCTTCAGACTGTGTACCAGTATCACCATTTGCCACCATAGAATCAATTTGTATCACATCATTTATTTCTTTTCCAAAGTGGTATCGATATTTTCTTGAAACAATGTAATGACAGTTGACAGAGCCAGTGGCAATGCAGAATATTATAGAAAGCACTAACACTATCCAAACCCAGATCGGGACTTTATTTGCAATGGTATTATTCACGTTGGAAGCTTTTGACGTCACAGTAAATTCTATGGATTCACTGTTAGTAGTCAGCGTGCTCAATTCTGGATTTTCATCATGTTGTACATTATTCTTAATGTTTGTTACCTCAAAAAAGATGTTTTCACACTTTAAATTCTCATCAGAATTGTTACTTCCTGCAGTCCGGCCTAATGCTGACAGAGAAATGTTGTACTGTTTACCTTCTACAAGATTAACATTTCAAATGCTATGCAATAACACTGTGTTATTTCCACTCTGTACACCGCAGAAGAAAGAGAAGGGTCCCACATGGATCAGAGATAACTTGTCAGTAAGAATGAGTGGGATCAAATTGCTACCATTATTGTACCAAAACTTGATAGCGTCGGCTTCTTCTGAGGTGCAACATTCAAACTCAGAAAGCAGAGTTTGGTATTGTTTTGGAAAAAATGTACACGTCTTATTGACAGATCTTTTGCCATTAGAAATAAGACACATGCTCGGCACAACTCGATCATCGTGTACGTTTTCAAGAGGAAGGTAAACGCTGAATGTGTTGGTTGAATTAGAATCGCCATCAATATTCATCTCCGTAGTCTCATACTCATACACAACCTGATTTCCTGCCAAAAGTTGTACTTGATCCCCTAAGTTGACCTGCATCCACTCACAAGACATCTGTACATTTTGGATATCTTGATCAAAATGAGTTGAACAGATTGGGGCTGTCCCTTCAATGGTTAAATTGAAAACTGCAATGGCGCAAAGCGATTGTGTCCCATGATGAATTTTAACAAAGTGCTCTCCTGAATCACTAAGTTCAGTAAAACCAATAGCCAAGACGATAAAATCCTTTCCCGACTCTTTTGTCAACTTATAACGTTTTCGATTAGCAGATGTATTGTCAATATTGTCCAATAGCCGATTATCCAGTATTATCCATTTTGCCCACACTAATGATTGAATCTCAGTCAATGGATCATTCAGAGCAAATCTCACAGAAAAATTTCGTCCATTGACTGTTTCTAATGCTACTTCTTGTTGGTCGCCACACCAGAATAAACCACCCTCACAAAATGTCATTTGGAAGACAGCTTGAAAAATTATAAAAATAATTGGAGAGATATTACATTTCAGCGCGAAACGATTATGAGGCATGGTAGAGGATTCCATACTATCTTAGATTGATATAGATACGATGGACTTAGCACCAAGTCTTCAGCACAGGTACCAAAAGAGGTTCAAGATTATTCTAAAAAGAGTTTGGAATAGCGTTCTCCGACGAATAGATTTGTAACTAAAGTGGAGTGTGGCAGTTAAGAAAATGAACCGTGTATGCTTATATTTTAAAGTATTTGAACGATTGGAAACGAAGGATATAAATAGTTGTTAATATCTATCGATATCATCGATTCTTGATGCGTGATATGATCAGAAAGGCATTAGGCTGAAGGGAATGGAGGCTCTCCTATGGTTCATAAAGACTCTTGTTTATGATAGGGCGGAGCCAGTGAAATTAATGACTATCTTCTTGTGAGAGTGCTTACATCCTTTCGGGCAATTATCGCGTTCAAATTTCCTGCCCGTCTTTCGTTTGGAAACTAACTTAGCAAACAAAAGAAGTGGTTTTGTGATGGGCGGAGTTCATGAATTGACATTAAGGTCATTTGCTGGTTTTCTTTAGTTTTGAACACTGACGAAGACAAACTTTAGCATCCTTCCCTCACCATTTCTTCTAAGCTTTGAAATGAATGAAGACATAGGGAATGAAAATAAAAGTTAATGATTAATTTGACAAACACTAATAAATCATTTCTCGAGCCTTCTCATCTTATGTAAAGGAATTAAAGCTCGTGCTGAAAATTAATCGTCTTCTCAATGACGGAAGAAGAATATTTACGATGACGTCCGATAGACTTTGAGCTGAGAATGGTCCTTACAGAAAATTATCTTTTTAACAAGACTCGCATTTGATTCTTCATATTTAATCATGAACGAGATTGTTAAAACGTTTAAAATAACCTTCATAACTCTTTTCTTTTTAGCCAATATCCCACGGTACGATTTATGTTACGCACATCTGTGGAATAATAAACATAATGCAATTTGATTAACGCAGCGAGATTGAATATTCTTATCCAGGATTCCTAATTGATTATCATATGCTAAAACAAAATGTTAAGCTTGCTAATGTGTTCGCTTGTGTGGTACATTCAATGGTGGAACAGTTGCATGTAGCGGATTATCGCGTCTGTTATCGACAAAGTTTGTTACTGGCTATATAATATGACGTAATATTAAAATGTAATATATCCTATGTCTTTATATATCACAGGTTATATTATTTCACCAGCTTCACACGCTATTGACGCTGAAGACCATTATGTGCATGTAAATGCAGACATTAATTATAATTATTGTTTTTTCCTTCGTATTACTTCTCTTGTTATAATTACAACATGTGTATCCATCATCCATCTGTTCAAAATATCCATTTGTGAAAAAGAGACTACTAAACCAAATATCGTCGGTGGGGTGACAAAACCTCGTATCTCAAAAATCATGAATTTTCAGGAGAGCGAAAAAACTTTCCTGTCTCAACAAATTTAGTGCTGTGACACCGTCCTTTCTTTTTAAAACTGGAATATTTATACAATTTGTAATTTCATTGTTGAAATACAGTAAAATAATTGTTTTTATATTTGAAAGTGAGTTACGAGGTTTTTGCTTTTTATCTACATTGAGATACGAGTTTTTAGTTCTTATTCAAATTGAGATACGAGTTCTTACTTTCAACTTTGAATGAGTTACGAGGATTTGGTTGAATAAGTTACGAGGATTTGCTTCTTAATCTTATGTTACGAGGTTTTGTCAGTGCAGCTTCAAAGGGGGTTAAAGTTACGAGGTTTAGTTAAGGGTGTTTGTGTGGAATTTGTGAAAAACCGAGACAGGAGGCGTTCCATGGATTTATCAGGTGGTGTCGTAGGCCATTAGGTACAAAATTATGTAAAAAAAATCAAAATCTCAAAAAATTGAGATACGAGGTCTTGTCACCCCACTGACGATATATATGTTTACTCAAATAGTAAAAACAGACATCTTAGGATGTTCTCGTTTAATAAAATGAGTGGACAGATGTGTTCATGTATAAATCGTCATCATCTTTAGATGAATCGATAGTATTTGCAGCGCTGTTGCCGTAAATGTGATCACTATTAGGGAGAGGTGTGTCATCTAAACTCCCAGTTGGAAGGAGAATGTCTGGGCACAGTTCTTTCTCCACATGGCCGACACCCAAACAAGTGACCCTTGCCTGATCAGAAAGACCCTTGTCTAATTCAGGGACTGATTCAAGAGGTTGATTTAGGACGCCGACTAGCTTCTTGGTCTTCCGGCTTATGTCAGGTTTGGCGTACAATGCTTCCACATCTGATGTTGGCCATGTTACGTTGTCGATTGATGAGTTATTATTTTTGATCTTCGTCTTCACGCATTGAAAAGGTGTATTCTCGATACGAGTTCCCCCATCAAGTGAAGTGCCCTGGTAACCGGGTTTTTGGACGATCCATGTCGCAGCCTTTACTGCTTCTGGTACAATGTTCCCATTTGCAGGAATGTCATTGGTGTCATTGACGTCACTTACAGAACAGTATGTGCAGTCGAGACTTTGCGCAACAGCCCCTGAAATATTTGCCCTTGTATTTCCTTTCTCGGTCCCGCTCCCCGTGACTTCCCCACGCGTTTCCTTTACACCATCTTCACTTCCTCGTTGTCCAGGATGATGAGTTATGTGGACTTCGTCCTTATATACACATCCACGTCGGAGAGGGAGTTCTGGCGGACTGTCCTGATGTTCGGGATTATATATCCGAGGCCTACGTGGAGGAGATCTGTGAACTGTAATACCGCCGTGCTCAGGATCTATCCCCTTCGCCGAAGTGTGAGATGAGAAGGTCGCCGCGTCAACTGACTCTCCACCATCTATCGATTGAATCGCGTTCATGCTGATTCCATGGAACCGCTCTCTTATGACTCGATATTGATACTTGATCAAAAATCCGTTGTAACATTTGCTAAAGAAGATTCCAAAGCAGATAACTATGCTGAACAGCAATGCAATTACCGATGCTACCCCTATGTAGATAAAGGCTTTCCCATTGTTGTTGTCCATATCAGTCGTATTCCTCACCGCACTCACGACACAATTTGACGAGGAGCCATTTTCTCGAGATTTCAAAGAAGTAGAAGGAGCTTGTGTTGTAGTTGAAGTAAGAGATGGAAGTGCAACAACTGAAGCATTAACAGTGATCGTTAGACATCTTGCGTTATCTGCGGAATCGTTTCCTTGGCCCGGGAATTCAGCTGAAACTAAAATGTTGTAGCGCCTTTCTCTATATATTTTTAACTTGTTTGTAAATTGAACATTTTCAGCCTGCGAGCTGCTTGTTTGATGTGATTTCTCAATAAACCAAACCAATCCAATCCAATCCAAAAATGTATAGTGATCATGCGATGGAGTTTCATCAAAGAGTGCGTAACATCTTCCCCACAAAGAAAAACTACGAACTCGCCTTCTGTTATTATGTACGATTTCACGCCACTGATTGATGACAAACTGGTGTCAGCGTTGTCCCACCATGAAAGAGGAATGCGCCCATTCTTAACACAACAATCAAATATTAAAACGTCATCTTGGTGATATTGAACGGTGTGATGTTCAATTGGAAGAAAAGTGCATGTGTTGCGCACTTTCATCCTTTCATTAGATATTACGCACCTGCTTGGCACTCCCTTGTTACGTATCACGTCTTGGAAATCAGGGAACACACTGAATTTATGAGGCAATGTATTACGATTCCGAAATTTCTCCATCGTCACGTCATGTTCATACAAAACCCGATTTTCCGCCAGTAATTGTGCCAGATCACCATTGATGCCTTGCAACCATTGACATGTCATCTGCAGAGTCTGATTTTCTCTGCGGAAATATGTTGTACAGTTTGGACTTCCAGTAACGACAGTCAGTTCCAGTATGAAAGCTGTACAAATAACATTTGTGCCATTAAAAAGTGTAATAAAATGAGTTCCCGAATCACTCTCCTTAGCATGATGAATAATTAGTTCAAAATCCGTTTGGTTAAATCGGTTTTTCAACTTGTATCTTGAGCTCATCTTACCAGATGTTGATGCCGGCTCGATCCAATTAATTTTATCGTTTACGGATAATGGTTCCTTAAGATGGAAAAGAACCGAAATGTTTTGATACTCGACAGCATGAAATGTTTCCCATTGGTAATTACACACATTGTCTTCAGCAAATGACTGATTGATCAGAGCTTGCAGACAGAAAACGAATGGTAATCCTTTCAAGAGGAGGCTACCAGGCATAAGAAACATTTTGAAGGATGGGAGATGTTATTTGAAACTTTGAAGAAACGAATGCCACATAATCTTGATAACTACGGACTGAACAATCATCGAATCTCGCAAGATATGATAACCTCGAGCTTCTCCCGGACAGTGTGATCTCCAGGTAAAATAAACATAAATGCACCTCGTCTTGCCAGTCTATTTGCCGTGCACTGCGGGATTAAAATAAAGAGCATTTGACCATAGTGTTATCTAAAACAGAATTGATCAAGTTTCTTGAAGATCACAATCAAAGCATGAATTTTGTTTTCCTTCCTGGAGTCTGAAGTGGATTCTTTTGAGAGACTCTCGACTACACTTGAAGCAATAAATCATCTTGTGGTAGGACTTGACATGTAGTTGAACAAGAATAATAACATAACATGATTTCTTTGTTTGATTTTCTTCAATCTTGAGGTCTAAAGCTTTCTAGTTCTGCAGTGAAAGAAATTCAGGACATCTTATCACAAAACCGAAATCGTCTCGAGTCTTTTCAGAATTGATAACCTTGCCACCGAATTAATCAATCTTTTACCACCTTTCTTAATATGTAATTTAAAAACAACAACAATATAAACGACATATTTTGGCATAATCCTTTCTATATTCGAATAGAGCTTCTTTGTGAGAATGGTAACACAGATCATACAAATCGATTGTAATTTTATCTGCTGTGCCAAATGACCTATGCAATTTGTAAGTACCACTCTACGATACAAAAAACTTGGTGCAAATTTTACTCTCATATGGGAGGGGAGGTTTTAAAGACAAATCACTTCCTCAAAAGATGCAAACAAAAGCCCGAATAATGTGTCATCATGCACAAAGATTGCATACCCTCCAGTACATAATATGCCAATGATTTAAATTGATTTTTTGAATGTTTTTTTTCGACCATTCCGTGCAGAACTAGACTATTAGAACATTAGCATTAATACCTTTACATCTAAACTGCCTGTTGTAATTAATCTGTTGATGAAATATGACACTGATGAATAATACAAGTATAGCGGAAAGCAAGAAACATCTTTACAAAATCAAATCTGTTCACAATAATAGCATAACAAATAGGGTCACAATTTCAGTTTATATATGCTTCACATTGTAAAATTGGTTTAAAATCGGTATAACATTGCAAAATGTAACACTACTGCAAAACAATAAGATGCAAAAACTTATGAACACGAGCACTCATTGACAAGTGTGATCCGGGTCTTTCCTTTTCACATCGCCAATATTAGATCCAGAAGAATGAGCGTTAGCGTTGTCACCGTACATGTGATGATCTTCCAAGACATGTGACTCCTGGCTATTTTTTTTGGGCGAGTATGCTTTGAAAAAATTCTTCCCCAGGGACCCTTGGGTCATCATAATCCGACTCCAGAGGCGTCATCCTATTGGTCTTTTGGCTCATGTCGGATTTAGCGTAGAGGGTGTCTGTGTTTGTTCTAAGCCCCGCATTAGTGTTATCATTCAATGAATCGTCTTCCTTTGAATGGACTGATTGTGAAGCTAGTTCCTTCGTGTTAAAAGATTCGCAATAGCCCCCATGATCCTCAGTTGTTGGAAGAGAACATGGCACAAATGTTGAAACTGAACGCGTGATATTGGTAGCCATCAAATTCTCCTGGACATCATCGACTGTACAATATGTACTGTCCAGGGTTGATGATGTAGGAAGGAATGCATCCGCAGTGTCCTGTCCGATGGTGTTCGCTATATAGACAGTGTCACATGTAGGCATTTCGACAGTGTCTTTATCACAGGGATTGTTGGGATGAACGGTACGTTTCTTTTCCAACGCTACCAAATTACGCCGCGAAGGCAGGGTTGGAGGCCTGTCTTGGTGGTCAGAACATAACGACAAAGCCCCTTGCTTAGTGCAACTGTCATTCTTGTCTAGTTGGCGCTGAAGGAGTACAGACTGGGGAGGCTCAGAAACCCTCTCACTTTTAAGAGGGTGTGTCGATAGGATTGTCATATCTACAGACTCTGCACCTTCATTAGCCACTGCTGCCGTATTAGCCAGGTCGATGTCTCGATTTATATCTTCTCTTAAACGGTACTGCCTTTTTATGAGAAAGGTTTGGTAACATTTGGCGCAACATCCACAAATGCTGAAGATAAATGCCAATGCTGATAATCCCACTACTGAACAAATTATCGTTAACTGTGTTTGGGTAAGTGCGTCGTCCGATTGGATTATATTACAAGGAGTTACACTATCTTCCTCATTTGGTGAAGCATTCTCTGAAATATTTTCACAATTCATCATGATATTGGAGCTGTTTTCCCCTTCAGATTTCGGTAGAACGGACAAATTGCATTTAACGTATTTTTGTATTCGTACATTGATAATGTCTTGAACTATTACATGGTCATGATCTTTCTCTTCACCACCAATAAGCACAATTTGCTTGATAATGACCAAAGGAATCTCGTCGGAATAATTGAATGGGACCAGATTACCACCAGTAACGTACCAACATGACGCGGCTTTTGAGTCTTTGAACTTGTAACCGTCTAAAACATCACTTTGATTTTGGTCTTTTCTAATCGAAAGTGATTGTACTGTAGGAACCGTACATTTTCCATTTATGTTCCCTTTGTCATTTGATATAACACACTTGCTCGGTATGATCTCTTCGTTAAATTTGTTTTTTAGAGCAAAGTTTGCAGTCAGTTTATTTGATAAATTAAAATGACCATTGTAGTTTATCCGAAGCGTTTCATATTCATATAGCACCTGATTTCCTGCCATAAGTTGTGCTCGATCCCCTTTGTTCACCTTCAACCACTGGCATGACATTTGTAATTTACCGCTATGTCTATTGAAGAGCGTAGAACAGATAGGTGCTGTACCTTCAATGGTTAAATTCAGGATAACAATGGTACATAGTGATTGTGAATCCTGGTAAATTTTGACGACGTGCTGTCCCGAATCGTTTTGTTCAGTAAACGCAATGGTCATCTCGAACTGGGTCCCGTTGATCTGACTCAACGTATACCGACTATTATCAAGAGATGCGTTGGTAATGCATTCCAAAGTACGATTCTGTAGTTTTTCACATACTAACTCTCCCCTTGTCCACACAAGTGACTGAGGATTGCCAATTGTCTCTTTCAGGTTAAACCTGAGAGAAATATTCTGTCCACTCACCTCATGCCTTGAATCTTCCTGTTGCTGGTTACACCATAAAGTTTCATCTTGAGTAAAAGTTAGTTGGATGAAACATTGCACACAAAAAAAGACCCAAAATAATTTCCGTTCAACAGCGTTGCTATCTTGAGACATGGCGATAATTTTGAAGAATTTTTATGCTGTGTAATAGTAAACGTTGTTAATTGAAGTTTTTGTTCAAAGTTGTGGTATAAAGGTCCATTCACATAAAAAATATTCACGATGACAAAATGATGGAGCTCTTGTTCCACGTTTCAGGTTGTAATGTGATAAGAGCGATATAAAAGCCTATGTTTGATTATCATGGTAGGTTTGGAATGATGAAAGCAGAGACAATATACTCGCGTAAAAGAGGAGGGGCTTCACGAAGTCTTCTACTATGACCGTCCTCCTAAACTACAATGGCCAAACCTAGAACTGGCAATAGCCAATGGATGAAGGGCAAAAATAGACAGTGTCACTCATGAGGCAACGAAGGGAGTGACCTCTTAAGAGGATAAGCCGTTGTTTAGAAAATGAACCCTACACAATTAATCCTTGGTCGTGTTGGTGAGTGAAAGTGCTAATTCATTTCCCCCTCTTTTGTTCAACATTGAGAGAAAAGGCGATTCACAAGAAGGCGCTTTGGAAAAACTTAAAAATATTGTCCAAAGTTGTTCTCCTTTGTCTCACTACCCTGACTTTTTTCAAACTATATATTGATGGTTGTTAATTTCCAGTCATCTTTCCAACCCAATGTGATTTGCTACTTTCCAACCTAAACCTACAAAAGGCTTACTATTAAAGAGTCAGGTTTCGAGAACCATTAAAACAATAGGAACATTTCGTCCATATCACCCTAAATTACTTTCGGTTTTATAATTAGCATTACAATATACAACATTGGCATATGGTGCTCATCTTCATCAGACTACATATTGTTCTCTATCCGACGGAATTGCATTTTAAAATCACTAAAAGAAATCTCCCCTTAAATTGTCTAGAATTAATCACGGGCTTACAAAAAATTTTAATAGAGTAATTCAGGAAGACAGTTAACTTGGTCAACATAAGTACTTTGACCAATATGATAGGTATTTTTAACTTTTACAGAGGTGGACTTTCCTATCACTATGTTTAACCTGATTAGATTAGTAAAATAAAAGTTTAGTGAAGAGATTAGTAAAATGTTAATAACAAATAGAATATTATTACGGGGTAACGCCAATATTACATGCAAATTATACGAATGCAAAAATTTGATATATTAATCTGTGCCATAATTTGTTGACTGGATGGTTTGCTCCAATGACCTTAGAAACCCCCACAAAGAAAAAGCATGATCAAGCTTTACTATGGTTTGAACAATCACTGCCGGAGTGTTTTGTCTTTAAATGACTTTTCAAGGAAAACACGACAGTAATTAAAATCGTACTTCTTATTGAAATCAAAGCGTATTCATATACAATTCACCGCCACTTGTCGATTCATCGGTAGGACTTGCCAAGCTGTTGCCGTAGACATTGTAATCTTGATCAGTGCCCTGTGCACGTGGATGTAGGCTGTCCTCTGGAACAAGAATGCTTTGAAAGTAGTCATCTAAAGGAACCCTTGGGCCATCATAATCTGACTCCGCAGATACCAAGTTCTTGGTTTTCCGGCTCATGTCGGGCTTCGCGTAGAGTGCATCAAAGTCTGGAATTGGTGAGCTTGTAGCCATCAAGTCGTCTCTCGATGTCTTCTCTTGACCCGAAGACAGACGTGACTGGTTAATACTGTGTGATCCTTGACTATGTACACTCGGAGGGATGACTTCAACATCATCCATTGAACAATAAGTACTGTCTGGACATTGTGTCTTGGCACTGACCGTGCACGCATTTCGCTCACTAGGGCCGACAGTGTCAGGTTTCACCATTTTTCCTTGCGAAGGCACGTTTAGTGGTCCAACCAGCGGTCCAGGAATTGACTGCCTGGCACCTTGCCTAAGAAAAGGCTCTTTTTCATCTGTTGAGCGCTGGTTAAGTGCAGCTCTTGGGGACCCGGGATCTGTATTTTGTTGGGGTGTTTGAGCTGTGGAGGTCATTGCTAGAGCTCCTGCATTACCGTCATCCGTTGAAGTTGAACCTCTCTGAGGACCATTCTCCATATCCCTTCTGACAAGATACTGGTCTTTATGGGGGATATTGTACTTGGAATAACATTTCGTAATGCAAGCACCAGTGACACATCCAAGCGCTAATGCTGCTATTGTGGCTACTGCTATCATGATACCCTGGTGAATTACCGAACCACCGTCCGGTTTCGTTGCCGTCCCAGTCGCCTGAGTAGATACTCGAAAGATCACACTTTCTGGAGAGGATCCCTCTTGGTCTTTCGTTGTCGAATCTAGTCTTGTAAAATTCACCGTGATGACTTCACACTGCTCATCTTCTTTTGAATTGTTGTAGAGGAGTTTTGGGTCTCTAACACGTAGAGATAGCGTTGAACTTTCGGATATAGCGTGTTTTCTAACATCCAAGCTTGTCATGTTACGAATAGTTATCTCTGACGGTGCTTCGTTTGAACCGCAGAGGAAGAAGAGGATAAAATGAGCGTCTCGTGCATTGCTTGCATTATAATTCCGTTTAGAATCGACAGATAATTCATTGCCATCACCGTCGTATACTAGTAGAGTGGGTTTGCTTGGCTTGGAGACGCAACATTCAAAGTCCACATTTTCACCATGAGTATATTCAATAGGATGAGGTGTGACCACGGTGAATTCACACTCTTCTCTCGCTTTGCCTTTCCTGTGAGAAACAATACACTTGTAAGGTACCGTGATTTCATCAAGTATATTATCAAGACCAACGAAAACGCTGAATTGATGCGTCATATTAAAGGAACCGTTGAAATTCATTTCCGGGATCTGATGTTCATACAAGATTTCGTTGCCTACTTCAAAGTGTGCTCGATCCCCTTCGTTCATTTGCAACCATTCACAAGACATCTGTAATTTTCTGCTTTCATTGTTGAGTTGTGTTGAACATATCGGTTCTGGAGTTGCGACGGTTAAATTCAGCAGGAGAGCTAGGCAGAGTGGCTGGCCACCTTGGTTAACTGTGACAACATGATGTCCTGAATCATTCTGCTCCGTGTGATCAATAAACAAATCAAAAGTAATATTGCTTACTGCAGTCAATCTGTAACGGCCAACTTCATAATCTCCGTAACCGTCGTATTTTAAAAGTTGATCGTGTGGATTTACCCATATAGATTCTCCCTTTCTCCACATCAACGTTTGTACATGAAGTAATGGATCTTCCAAATAAAATCTAATGGAAATATTGTGTCCGCTCCAAACGTCCATCACTTCTTCTTGCACGTCGCCACACCAATATACCTCGTCATCAGACAACGTGACGTGGAAAATAATAGGCAAAATAAGAGACGACAAAATCATTCTCCTAGTGAAATAAAAATTATTTGGAGACATTTTGTAAGAGTCCACAGCCAATACAGTCGATATCTAAGTCGTTACACACCGGTCAAGTTATATGAAGTACGTGTCGTGTAAGTCACCGCAATCACAATAATATAATTGAGGAAGTTCAGTAATATCTACAAGTTTTATTTTTTCAGTAGAGAGTAGCTTAGAAAATTCTTGCTCCACTTACTCTCGATCATATTCAAAACAAAACAGAAAATTGAGACAAAGAAGTAGAGTACTGTAAATGATTGATGAAATGATGACGAGTGGAGGCAGGAACTTAATTGGCGGGAACGAAGCACTGACTGTAACCTAGCCAGATGAAGAAATGGGCGAATCAAATCGATTAGTGTATTCAAGAGCGGAGTGTCGCCAGCGGTACAAGTGGTTTTGTTCAATAGAACCGCCTTTTAACTCTAACAAGGTGTATCTTATTTTATCATTGGAATAATTTCAGGCATACATGTAGATGAGATAGGATGTTTCCTTGAATGGATTTAGTATATTAGTGCCGCCGCGTTCGATTTATCTTCATACAAAACGCTCATCATAGTGTCCTTATTATGAAACCGAAGGTGACATCAAACTGTTTCCCCGTATTTTATTTATTTATGTATCTCAGTGAAGCTCAGTATCACATCCCTGTGGTTTCCCGATTGCTCTAGAATCTAATCCAGGAACGTACACAAATCATGCCAGAAGAGTTATGCCTCCCAACAATTTAAACGTGATTCCTTTCCTCATTTCCATCACATATCAAGTTCTCATAATGCATTGTGTTTTCCAAACAGTTCTGTTGCATTTCATCTCATGTACATGTATCCAAATTTCTGTTTCAAACATACGTCATGTGTTTGATTTATATTCAGTATTTAGTCATTAGAGGGACTCCTATATTAATATTTATTCCAAATAATGCATGTATTCTATTGGTAAAAACATAAAACAGTTGCACAACTGTATAATGTGCTTATTAGATCATGTGCAAAAATATGCGTTGGCTGAGAGATATCACCGTTGGTTTCGAGGTGCTTTTATGTGCCCTAGAATGTAACTCAGCCTGTCGTGGATTCAGATGCACGCCATCTGCGATGAAATTGCTTTGAGACAGTTTGTATTGGTCTGCACAAATTATAAAATCACAGGCTTTTTATACAAACCTTTGTGAACACCATCAATGAACCAAATGTTCAAAATTATTTTCATTTTTTTATCTTCATCTAACAGGTTTCCTTTTTCATTTTCTTGTGTTATGATCGGAAGATTAATTTTATCTTTAAAAAACGTTGAGCTTTGAATTTAGCTTTTTCAGAACACTGGTATCAAGAAATATTAATAAAACTCGAGATTTTATAGTAATGTTGTATACAAATTCATTTGGTTATTGCTTGTAAGTTATCTGGATCCTCGAAGAACCTCCTTCGATCTGATTAATTATTAAAGTCTGGCAAATGTTAGGAGCTGGAATGTATATTTTCCTTTTCATGGATATCCACTTGACGAACATGTAGCGGATGATGAGGAAGTAGGCAGTAGCACACTTAAATGAACATTTTCTTCGTAAAATGAAGGAACTTCATATAGATATATAGATATGTTGGTGAGCTGGCCTTCGGAATAATATATCAAAATATGTAACCCCCCCCCCCAAGAACCTTGGTGTGTGTGTGTGTGTGTGTGTGTGTGCGTGTGTGTGCGTGTATGTATGTGGGAGTGGTGGAGGATAACACAGCTACATTTTGATATTCCCTATTGTATGATCGATTCAATAGTTGTCGCTATATTGGAAGTTGAAAATGCTATGGTCATCATTAAATAATTCATTTAACGTGTTCATGTTCAGGGCACTAGTCGGTGTTTAATGCGTAATTGTAATAAAACTAGTGGTGGTGTACGTGTATATTTATAAATAAAAAAAAAACCTTTATGAAATAGAATTTCATGAATTAATCAGTATCAGGGACATTTAACTAAAGACACACACACACACACGCACACAATCCCGGAAAGACACGTCAATTGGATAAGATTATTGTTATCAATGTATTCATCATAGCAATTAATCATAGCAAAGCTCAATACAACCGAAACAGAAAAATAAACTTATAACTTGAAATTGTTAGGTAGATCGTCCATTAACATTCCATCATTGGACACAACCAAATGATACAATAAGCCTCACATTGAAAGATAGTGATAATCGTGATGATGATGATAATGATCAAGCAGCAATAGAAGTAAATAATTCACATTAAACAACATGTTATATCGAAACCCAACCCAACTTGTACAGCTACTCTCGCTACCATCGTATACATCAATTTATCCATCGCCATTTTTTGAGAAGGAATTACATACTTAGGTAAACATGTTTACGCACACCTTCTCACAAATAAACAATTTTCACAAGTGCCAAACGATAATTTTTATCATCCCAATCCCAGTAATGATCTTCATAACTTATCAATTAGGATACAACCCACCAGTCAATTAAAAAAAAAATCAATAATTATCTATTTCCTTCTTATAATAAATGAACATATAGTGAATATAATATTTACAATAGATGAAAGTGGCGACCTTTCGAACGTGACGCTTGTGATAAAGTCGCCATAACAATACACATATAAATATAAATTGCATATCATAATCTATATAACAAACCTATATAGAGAGAAAGAGAAAGAGAGAGAGAGAGAAGAAAAAAAATTGTAATAAAAAAGAGGTCAAACAATACAAACATTTGGGCAAGACATCTGTACAAAATAATACGTGCTATACAAATTATACAGTACACATTATATCTTCATAGTATGCGTTAGTGTAGGGGATAAAATGCAAGTTTTAATAGAATCAT
Source organism: Strongylocentrotus droebachiensis (assembly GCA_035222895.1). Lineage (NCBI taxonomy): Eukaryota > Metazoa > Echinodermata > Echinoidea > Camarodonta > Strongylocentrotidae > Strongylocentrotus > Strongylocentrotus droebachiensis. The sequence continues at coordinate 14,724 of JAVYIG010004695.1, read as the reverse complement.
TTACAGTATTTCAATTGTTTCAGAAGCCTAGGACCAGTAAAACGGTGCGCATTATTATACGTATATTCATATTGTATTAATGGATTCCCACTTCCCATTCCTTACCTCTAATTCGTGATAGTAATCGCGTCTTTCCAATCGTTAATGTTCATGACATTAATTTTTATTTTATATTGTATCTGTGGTCTGTGCTACACGCCCATACTTTCAAGACTGTTCATGCATATTCATAATCGTATAAGTAGGTGTGGCTAAGTCTCCTTAAAAAGTAAGTTTAGTTTGAAGGAAAAAACTAATTCCACTCAGCTGTTTCAAATTTGATAGAGCACTTTCGTAGATAATCCTTCTTCAAAAGAAAACTGAAAGAAAAATCGAAACTGAATAACAAGCAAATATATCATGTCCAAGGCCATGTCAACAAAGCTAACAGTTTGTATTGTCTCACAAGTCTTTTGATTATTGGAATATAGTTCCTCAATCGATATTCGATAAGACAATTCATTTATATATCACTGCATATTATATTGACTGTTATACAATTTCTAAATGGATGAATATGCTTCTAGTTACGAATGGATTCACGCATTTGATATAATCAAATACTCGACTCTATCTTCTATCCTATCAAGTACAGCCATATATTAATGTAACGCTGAAAAAAAATTCACGTTTCGCACGCTTTATTTTCAAGGTAGTCATTTATCTACAATGATCTTGATTGGATATTAATACTGTGGTTATATCGTGTAATTTGAAAGTCTCGAAATATCACAGTGCACTACAGCAAATGTCAACATGCAGTACGAGCAACAACTTATTCATTCTTTCATTTTATTTCCAATTCTCGTAAATATATATATATATATAATTATTATACATATAAGAACATATATAAATAATACAAAGAATATGGAGGAGCCAGCAAAGACCTGCTGGGATCCAATGGCTGCAGATAATTATACAAAGTAAAGAGAAAAGAAAGAGTGGGTAGTATATTAACAAATGTGTACATACTAATTAAACATAATTAAGATATAAATTCCTTCATTAGATGAAGTTTATATCGATCTTATCACACTACATAACAATGTTCATGCATTTAGTAATCTTAGCTAATGAGATGTAACCATTTCTTGAAACTCTTTGAATCAGAGACTAGCCTAAAAGAGGCCGACCTCGAGATCGAGTGGTTGGAGTTACACTTTTCACAATAACGAAGAAAATAATAATAATGATAACAATACTATTACTACTACTACTACAGCTACTACTCCTACTACTACTCCTACTACTACTACCCATAGTAATAATAATACTTCCACTCCCCCTTCTACTCATACTACTACTACTACTACGCTTATGAAAGGGTACACACTATCTTAGATATGACATAAATTGTGTATCCTATCCTAATAAACTGTGTATTTATTCGAATCTATGAACACATGAATTCATGTACAGTTCGGCAGCACACGTTGATTCGGTTATACGGTCTACACCATCATCGCCATACAAGTGGCCTGTGTGACCATCAGTTGGTACAAGTGAGTAGAAGTGATCAAGTGGAGATATATTGTTTTGGCGAACCTCTCCTGTCGGATCACATGGACCCTTACCACAGAGTTGATCTGGTACACGATGGTGATTTTGGAAACTTTGTGGGACGGATTGATGAGACAGTTTTCCCATACTCTTGGTTTTCCGGGTCATGTCTGGTTGGGCATACATGACTTCCAACTCTGCTGCAGGTCGATTAGTGCTTCTTATTACAGCAACTTGTAATCGTAAACGGAGCCAAATCAGATGAATTCCCTCTAACTTGGGGGGTACCGCAGGGCTCAGTAATGGGACCTTTGGAATTTGTTCTATATACTGGTCCTGTGAGTGACGTCATCGCAGCCCACAAAGGTATAAGCCACATGTTGTATGCTGATGACACCCAGTTGTACATCGTTATGCAACGCAATGACCTGACTGATGGAATCTCGTCTTTGGAAGACTGCGTGACAGATGTGAAGTCCTGGGCTAGTAACAATAACATGATGCTCAATGCAAACAAGACTGAGCTCATCCACATTACATCACAATTTAGGAAACGGAACGAGTCTGTCAGCCTTCACATAGACGGAGCTGTTATCACTGCGACCAATTCTGCAAGAGATCTGGGTGTTATCGTTGATAACTCGTTAGACCTAAGAGAGCACATCCGAAAGGTGTGTCGGGCAGCTAGCTTCGGTATTTATAGGATTGGGAAAATCCGGAAATACCTTGATCGCAGCTCTACTGAACGACTAGTTAATGCATTGGTTACTTCCCATTTAGACTATTGTAATTCATTATTAATCAACTTACCTGCTTCTCATCTGGCCCCACTTCAACACATACAAAACACTGCTGCACGTCTCATCACTCGCACTAGAAAACACGACCACATCACTCCAGTCCTCCGCACCCTACATTGGCTCTTAATTCCCCAACGTATCCAATTCAAGATCCTTCTCCTCACGTTCAACATCATCCATCATCGCGCACCATCATACCTGATTGAACTGATCTCACCCAAACAGACTACCGGCATGAACCTTCGATCATCATCCAGACCCCAGCTCGCACTTGGTCCTCGCACCCACAACCGCTATGGTGACAGGGCCTTCTCAGTCTGTGCCCCCACTCTTTGGAACACTCTCCCCGCCCATATCCAGCACTCACCCACCATTGACATTTTCAAAAAGAATCTAAAAACTCATCTATTCCAAAAGCAACCCAAATAACTCTAATATAAGTTCGAATAAATATGACCATGCCTATGACTATGTCTTTTTAAATTATTGCTATTACTGATAAAATGTTAATTTCCAAGGAATTTACATGTTTTGTTAATTTCTTTAGTAATGTAAGTAATGTTTAATCTTCTTGGTAATTTAAGTAATGTTAAGTTGTTAAGTTATGTTAAAAATATTTGATCTTTTTGTTAATTTAAGTAATGATAATTTGTTAAGTTATGTTAGTAATATTTTGTTTTCTTGGTAATTTGAGTAATGTTAATTCCATTAGTAATATTGATTTTTGTTTTAAGTAATTTTGATTTGTGTTCATGTACAGCGCTTTGAAACTTTTGTTACAAGCGCTATATAAATTTGTCATATTATTTTATATTATAATCACCTCTGGAGCTCCGTGTTTTGTAGGTTTCGATCTTGGTAACATCGAGACCAACGCCATCGTGGTCTTCGGATGACTGAAGTGGGCATAGAAAGGTCGAAAGTATCGGAGATAGGTTAGCTTTCTCGGTGAATCTTGTAGCGTCTTTAACGTCAGCCACTGAGGAATACGCGCTGTCTATATCCGGTGTCATCGAGACTGGATGATCGATAACTCGCTTTCCATCGCTACCGTCAGTGCACCCATCTCCTGTACCCTCTCCTTGAACAAAGCCTTTGACGATAGGATTTTTGCAAGTAGAAATCCTTTTTGCTGGAAATGACTCTTCCATGTCACAAACTACCTGGCGGGTTCGAGGGTAAGCATGATCTTCGTAACTGGACTGTACCGCCTCTCGATCCAAAAGGCTCGTGTCAATTGTTGCTGAGGGGACATTGGTGTCCGTGCTGGGTCGAGGCGGGTGCCGTGAGAAGGTTGTCATTTCATGAGATCTTGGATCATCAACGTTGTCTTCCTCTGCAGCTAAACTCGTTGGGGCATCTGTTGAACTATGCTCTCTCACGTGATATGTATCTTTCCGTAGAAAGTTTTTGTAGCATAGCACGAAAAAGTTGATAGCAATGCTGAAAGCTAAACACGTTGTTCCAACGGCTGCTACTGATTTCAGCATCACATTAATATCATCCGGATTTGTGTTGTTGCTTTGATTTGTAGACTGTGTCGATTGGTTAAAGTTACTTGTCGGGAGAATACCATTCCCTTCAGTTGACCGAACCCATCCGTACTCGCCCGTAGATCAAGTGTTATATTCACGCTGAGGGCTTTACATGTACATCGTAGTTCGTCAGTCGAATCGATGTGATGTTTTCTCTTGCTGGATGATTTAGCCATAGTTAAAATGTGGATACCTTCGTACTCTGTCAAATCTAAAATCTCAATCCTGTTGATCTTAGACTTTGGGGAATCATTATTTTCAAGACATAGGAATAAAATGGTATTTTTCATAGTTTGGAAACTATACGGCAGTACGTCACCACTAGCATTGTTCCACCATGTAACTGAAGTGTTCTCATTCGTAACGCAACAATTAAGCTGTCTTTCGTCACGTTGATTGGACTTTACCAAATGGCGTTGTGGTGTGGGAAAATGACATGTGTTTCTTACAATGAAAAACAACACACATAGTCAACATCAACCAAAGCTTCAATATCGATATAAACACTGAATTCGTGGGGCAGAATGAAATTGTCGTCGAGCATATGGTCTTGAGCCCGATCTTCAAATAGCAAATGATTTCCCGCAAGGAACTCTGCATGTTCGTTGTTAGTGACCTGTGTCCACTGACAAGACATTTCAACCTTCCCTTTCTTTCTGTCCAGACGCATGAAGCAGGTGCTATTACTGCTTTCAATAACGGTCAAATAAATTATCAGTGCTGTACACTTGTTTTCAGTCCCTTCATAAAGAATGATGAAGTGTTGTCCAGAATCTTCATCTTGGGCAGGTCTAATCAGTGCTTCAAACGTGTAGTTTAGGAACGGTGCAGTCAACTTATAACGTGTACTGATAGACGACTCGTTACTTGTACATTGCAGAGAACTGTTGCAGTTCGATCATGCATACTCAATGATGTATGCGGTGCCACCCACATAAGTGTTTGGTTTTCTAGTAAGGGCCCTTTCAGTTGAAATCTGACAGATACACATTGACCATTCAGTACCTCGACTGATTCAAAGTTGTATTCACACGTACTACTCGCAGATGATGTTTGTCGAACAAACGTGTTTAGAATGAAAGAAATTAACAGTACCTTCCATTTGAGGAAACTCTGCCTTCTCCACATCTTGGTCTTTCAGCTATAACTTTCGCCTGAACAAAATGTCTGGTCACAATCGAATCACCATCAAACATCTAAGGATTGATATAATGTTACATGCAAACTCTGTTAAACTCTAGATAAATAGATGATCAGTAGATTGAATATTAAAGCTTGTACAGGTAACACGGTATGGACGTTATATTGAAAAGGAAATACAGTAAACTAGAATAATATAACAGATGAGCCCGAAATTGATGCAAACAAAAGTGGAATGCAAAAAATGGCGTCTAGAGGAGATCGCCTCGTTCTGTGCAATCGATCCGCCCATCTTTTGACTGTCATAAGCACTTATCAATATTCAAACTAGGCGGAGTTTGATTCACAATGGCACACTTAATATATCTTATCATGAAACCGAAAGTTTGATATCACATTTATCGTTATGTTTTGTCACGAACATGGGAATTATACTTCTCGATCTTCTAATCTTAAAAATGATTAATTTATTTATTAAGAGATTCTCCTTGTTCATTAATTGTTTTTGCGCATGATTGAGAATTGAATCATTATAATGATCTTGAAATATCTATCAATTCTCTTTTCCATTTAGTATGATTGAAAACTAAGTGAAGCCCGCACATGATATATGAATATCAATATGATGATTATGCTTATATGGAATGAATCTATGTGATTGTAATTTGTAACATAATCTTTCTTTATTGATGTTTCTTTGGCATTACGCCTAAAAAAGAAATTAAGTTTCATGGATCATCAGAATGAACAAATGCCATCACATTTCGCGCACCTAAAGTTATCTCATTCCTCCTGTACCTCTCCTTCCAAACAAAGTCAGGGTATTGTTTGAGAAGGGAGTGGTCAAACAGAAGTATAATTTTAACCTTTATAACAAATTCAATATTTAAATTGCATTTTAATTCGGTTGCTAACTAGGACCATATTTCTGCAAAAGTCAATTAAAACCGAGACCCTTATCTTTATGGATTCTTTATATTTTGTATCTTGATATCTAATATTGTATTTTAATTTCAACATTTAATCAACTTTAGTAATTATCAGCCTATACCATCGATTATAATAATCATTCGAAATTGGTTAAAGTAACCCTGAAAAACATAAAATGGCAAGAAAGTAATTTCAGTAAAGATCTTTTTTTTTATACGTGAAAGTCAACAACAAAAAAGAAAAAAGAAATGTATTTTTGTGATCACAAGACATTAACTTATAATAATGAATCAGAATATCCCAAAGTAAAAGTCTTTAAACAATCACTTATGGCCATAACGTTGTCTTTGAGTATAGACAGTAATCAATTACATTATGTTTTATGGTATTAAAAGCCTAGATCCGTCGAGCCTCAGTGTAGTTTTCCAAAGGATCGAACCATTTGTTATGTTCAATAACACCGGGGTATGAGCGTTTGAAAAAGTACGTTAGAAGGACTATGGTTCCTTGTTGCAGGGGCGGCCGAGTGACTTCCAAAGTGGGGGTGGGGGGGGGGGGGACCAACAAAAAGAGGCACATTCTGGAGAAAAAAAGGGCACCTACAATGGGAACACCTACAAAGCTAAAAAAATATACAACTTTTTAGACATTGGTATACACCCCTATATTGTGATGACATAATCAGGGATGATTTCAATTTTTTTTTTTATACACCATACAATATATTTCTTAAGCATTGTACTTTGCAGTTGGGTGTAATGTCTAAATAATTATTTGCGAGCAAACGTGCCTCATTTGTTGGAATTATATTCAGTATTTAGTCATAAGAGAGACTCTTATATCAATACAATTTTTAAATACTTCCTGCATTCTATTGGTAAAAAAAACATACCAGTTACAAATGTGGGTACATTGTGCTAAATTAGATCGTGTGCATAACATCGTTGGTTCGGAGGTGCTTTTGTGTGCCCTTGAATGCAACTCAGATCGTCGTGGATTCAGATGCGCGCCATCTGCGATGAAATAGGATTGAGACAGTTTTCATCGGTCAGCACAAACTCAGAGTCACAGGCCTTCTATATAGACCTTTGTGAACACTATCAATACACCAAATCTCCCCCAATTAACAGCTTTCCTTTTTATTTTTTTATTTCTCTTTTGCTATGATCGGATGATAAGTTTTATTTTGAAAAAAACTTCTGAGCTTTGAATTCAGCTTTTTCAAAACATCGGCAACAAGAAAATGATTAAGACTTCTTGCGTAATGCATTCGGAAAACTAATAAATATATAATAAAACTCGAGTATTTATAGCAATGTTGTATACAAATTTATTTGGCGTGAACCAATCTACAAGACCACAACTTATTGTTGCTTGTAAGTTATTAGGATTCTCGTAGAACCTCCTTCGCTCTGATTTATTTTTAAAGTCTGAAATTGTTAGGAGCTAGAATGTATTTTTCCTTTTCATGGACATCCACTTGAAATCATGCAACGGATGATGAGGAAGTAGCACACTAAAATGAACACCGTCTTTGTAACATGAAGGAACTTCATATAGATATAACAATCAAGGCATTACAAACTTAATTAAAATGATGGGAATCGTTATTGGGTTAGTGAACTAGCCTTCGGAATAAGCACAGGTCACAAGTATATTGAAATATGTGTAGTGTATATTTACCCACGAACGTTTGTGCATGCGTGCGTGTGTGTGTGTGTGCATGTGTCTGTGTGGTGTGTGTCAAGAAGGGGATAAAAACAGCTACATTTTAATAATCCCTATTCTTGTATTTCTATGTTCTAAATATATAATATAATCAATAGGTTTGTTTCGTTTGGAATTTCAAATGTTATGGTCATCAGTAATAGTTCATTCAACATGTTCATATTTAGGGCTCCAGACAATGTTAAAGGTGTAGTGGTATAAAAACTGGTGGTGGTGGTGTACGTTTACTTTTTAAAACTTGTCCATTAATAAAATCGAAGTTGTTTGAATTGCATGCATCAACTAGGGTTGCTCCATCATATTACGGATTCTTTTTATATCATCATGCTTTAGCAGAAGAGTTCAGACATAATTCCGATCTTAAATATTCCAGTCATATATAGATAAAGAAAAGATTCAAGACCTTAATGTAAATATCGAACTCCTGTCGTCATATATAAAGTCTCAATGTAGATTTCTTTATCCTTGCTATCAGATTCGAAAATCTGAAACACTTTGTGTTCCTTGTTTAAATTTGTTTTGACTGAATTGTGGCTGTTTACGAGGCTTTGGGATCTACCATATCCACTCCATCTTTGACACGTCATTATGCTATCTGCCCCCTGTCAGAAAATGTATATTTTTGGAAACCTGATGCTCGGGATAAGAAGATGTTTCACTTGTATTCGCAGGTTAGTCTTTGTCTGACTAACTCCATTCGATGCATCGCTGATATAATTCGAAGACGAACAGTTTCCCTAATATGTTCCCCAAAACTTAATTCGAAGACGAACAGTTTCCCTAATATGTTCCCCCAAACTTAACTTTCAATGAATAAATGAATAGAGTGAGAGTGCCATTAGTATCCCCATCCAAACCTTAATGTGTGTCATCAAAAGAAACGTTTCCTCCAGGGAACTCCAGAGTACCATTTCCCCATATTGAATATCCCTTGGTCCACAACAGTGATTGAGTAGTTCGTAGTGGAGTATCCAGAAGTAATCCCAGAGAAAATTATGTCCGTTCACCACGTGAAATGATTTCCCCAGGTCCCGTAGCCCCTTACACCACAATACATGATTCTCAGAAAATGAGCTCTAGTAAAAAGATTGCAAAAGCATAAATAAAAATAAGGCAATTCTAAAGTCAGGGTAGCCTGTCCGAGATAAATCGATTTTTGTTGTGAACGCTACAATCGCAAAACTCTGATATCTAATGAATATCTGGTAGGAGGCATTAACTCAGTAGTGAGAAGAAGGGAATATTTCAATACTGGTGATAATGCTACAATGAAAATAATTCAGTTAGCTTTGTTTCTATTTAGAATGGCGTCATGTCGATATGTTTCCTAACTAGCTTTATCCATTCCATCTAAGATCTTCATGAAATATGCAGAATCGAGATTGATTAATTAAAGCATTTCGATTTGCTGTAGCGACTTAATCATAGGCAATTAGACCTAATTATGTAACCCAGTAGATTGAACGCATTGTCGAGGCGGGATCTAAAGGTATCTTCTTTTTTATGTTATGGTCATTAAATGTCTTTAGTCTTTCTTTATGTTGCATAAAACTGATATAACCATTTATCAACCGAACCCATTTCAAAAGTATGGACTCGGTTTCTTCAAGTGTAAAGTATTAATCTAAATAGAGACAGCATGTCCTTCAATTAAACAAAATGAAGGTGAATATACTTACCTTGATATATTTTTTAAACGGTCCTTCTAGTCAGTACCATCCCATGCTGAAACTAACAGTTGATTACTGATAGAAAACAAAATTGCTATACACACGCGAATCACAATTGACAGCGTTATCGCTATTTTTATTCATAAATACACCAACAACAAATTATAAAAAAATCTTATCTTATCGTAATGGGAATTGAATATATTCTAATGCAATCTTTCATATTCAGCTGGTTTAAGCAGTAAATAAATTCTCACAAAATGTCTGTGATCATTTTGCCAATTATGTACAATTCAATATATTTAAAACAATTGAGACAAGAGTTACAGGATACATAGACTTATATTTCGGAGATAGAATTCGTTATCAATAATGATCAACTATGTGATATGATATAATTTCCAATACACATCGACTCACATATCCCTGATCGTACATAGACCAAGGCAATTTAATTGTATTTCCGCTTCATCTCTTCCTATGAACAGGCATAACATATATTTGTAGGTATTGCTATTAGGTGTTAATACAACGTAATACGTTATTAAGTATTATGTTGGATACAGCGTACTATGTTGGATACATTCATTACGTATTACGAAATATCAGACGTATTAGGAGGAATTTGATGAAGACCCTCTAGTCTTCTTCAAAGCAAGGACGATTCCGACACTGACCACACTCTTGGAAAATACGTGCAAAATAGAACCGTTCTCTTTTGAACCGCAGCGCAATATAAAGAACCCTTTCAGAATCGTTTTGTCTCAGAGTGCAACCCCATATTATCCATTTTGATATACTTTATACGCTGCAAACACAATACTTTATTTAATATCTTTCATATTGCCTAAATTAATAACATTAATTCATGCCTGATGTGTACGCAATCCGTACGCTAACCCCTTCTGTAAGAAAACACGAATGCTATAATGCTTACACCATGAGCTATGGTCGATACTTCCAGTATGGATAGGAGCCATGTGTCCATCATGGATACAGGGATGTTGGTGCTTTGATTTGTAGACTGTATCGATTGGTTAAATTTACTTGTCGAGAAAATACCATTCCCTTCAGTTGACCCATCTGTAGTTGGCCGTAGACCTAGTGTTATATTCACGCTGATGGTTTCACATCGTAGTTCGTCAGTCGAATCGATAGGCTGTTTGCTCATGCTGGAGGATTTAGCTAAAGTTAAACTGTGGCCACCTTCGTACTCGGTTAAGTCTAAAATATCAATACTATGGATCTTAGTCTTCGGTGAATCATTATTTTCAAGACATAAGAATAGAATGGTATTTTTCATATTTTGGAAACAATACGGCAGTACGTCAGCACTGTTCCACTATGTAACTAAAGTGCTCTCACTCATAACACAACACTTAAGCTGTGTTTCCACACTTTGATTGTACTTTATCAGATGGCGTTGTGGTGTGAGGAAATGACATGTGTTTCTTACCATGCTTCTTCCATGAAAAACAACACAAAAATAGACAACATCAACCAGAGCTTCAATATCGATATAAACACTGAATTCGTGGGTCAGGTTTAGATTGCCGTCGAGCTCGCGGTCTGGAGCCCGATCTTCAAATAACAAATGATTTCCAGCTAGGAACTCTGCATGTTCGTTGTTACTGAACTGTGTCCACTGACAAGACAGTTCAACCTTCTCTTTCTTTCTGTCGAGACGCGTGATGCAGGTGCTATTACTGCTTTTAACAACGGTCAAATAAAGTATCAGTGGTGTACATTTGTTTTCAGTCCCTTCATAAAGAACGATGAAGTGTTGTCCAGAATCTTCATCTTGAGCAGGTCTAATCAGAAATTCAAACGTGTAGTTGTGGAACAATTCAGTCAACTTATAACGTGTACTGATAGACGACTCATTACTTGTACAGTGCATGGAACTATTGCAGTTCATACTCCATGATGTATGCGGTGCTATCCACATAAGTGTTTGGTTTTCTAGTAAGGGCCCATTCAGATGAAATCTGGCAGATACACATTGACCATCCACTACCTCGACTGATTCAAAGCTGTATTCACACATGCTACTTGCAGATGATGTTTGTCGAACAAACATGTTTATAATGAAAGAAAATATCAGTACCTTCCATTTGAGGAAACTCTGCCCTCTCCACATCTTGGTCTTTCAGCTACAACTTTGACCTGAACAAATGTCTGGCCACAATCGAATCACCATCAAATATATAAGGGTGGAGAGTGTTACATACAAACTCTGTTAAACTCTAGAGAAATAGATGATCAGTAAATGAAATAGTAAAGCTTGTAAAGGTTAACACGATAGGAACGTCTAATTGTCAACGAGAACACTGCAAACTGGAGTAATAATTATAACAGATGAGCTCGATATTGATGCAAACAAAAGTGGAATGCAAAAAATGGCGTCTAGTGGAAATCGCCTTGTTCTGTGCAATCGATCCGCCCATCTTCTGACTGTCATAAGCACTCATCAATATTCAAACTAGGCGGAGTTTGATTCACAATGGCACGCTTAATATATCTTATCATGAAACCGAAAGTTTGATATCACATTTATCGTTTGTTCTGTCACCGACATAGTAATTATACTTCACGACCTTCTTGTTTTAAAAATGATTAATTGATGTAAATAAGTGATTCTCCGTGATCATTTATTATTGTTCGCGTTCATGATGAATTATTGAATCATTTGAAAACCAAGTGAAGTCCACACATGATATATGAATATCAATTGGATTATTATGCTTATATAGAATGAATCTATGTGATTGTTATTTGTAACATATTCTTTCTTTATTGATGTTTTTGGGGTATAACGCCTCAAAGAAATTAAGTATCATAAATCATCAGAATAGACAAACGCCATCACATTTCTTTCACTAAAAGCTATTTCATTCCTCCTATACCTCTCCTTCCAAACAAAGTCAGTTTATTGTTTGAGAAGGGGGTGGCCAAACGTTATTTACGAAATTTCAAAAAGCATTATTTTAACCAAGATAACAAATTCAATATTTAAAGGGCATTTTAATTCGGTTGCTAACTAGTAACACCTGTTTGCAAAAACCCAATAAAACCGATACCCTTCTCTTTGTAAATTCTTTATATATTGTATCTTGATATATTAATATTGTATTTTACCGTTTTATCAACTTTAGTAGTTATTAACCCATACCAGCGATTTAATATAATTATTCGAAATTGGTTAAAGAAACCCTGGAAAAAAAACCAAATGGCAAGCAAGTAATTTCACTAAAGATCTGTTTTCATACGTGAAAGTCAAAAACTAAAAACAAATAAAAAGTGTCTTGTGATCACACGACATTTACTTTTAATAATGGATCAGAAATTCCCAAGGTTAGAGTCTTTAAACAATCACTAACGGTCATAAAGTTTTCTTTCAGTATAGAAAGTAATAACCCACTTCATGTTTTATGGTAGAGATCTGTCGAGCCTCAGTGCAGTTTTCCAAGTGATCGAACCGTTTGTTCTGTACAATTAATACCAATAAATAGGCATTTAAATGAGTCAGTAAGAAAGACGATGCGTCCTCGATGTCACGAATATATTGTTTGAAACTGTTTGGGTGACCCCCCCCCCCCCAACCCCCAACAAAAAAAACAAAAAAAGTAAATGGATAAATAAAAATAAAAATGTATGTGTATTGGCAAGGACTTGGATACCATCATTCACAATCACTAAACATACACAATATGGTATGTATTTGTTCATTTATTTACATGCATTATCAAGTTGTCCAAGATTACACAGAATAATGGCACGACGATAAAGTATATATACATTTTGTAAATGAAGCGAATAAATCACAAAAAGTTAGTCAATGCTTGCCCCGTTCAGAAAGCCCACACAACATATAATTATTTATTTATTTATTCATTTTTATTTCTTTTTTACAGAGTAGCATTACCATTTATAAAACTGTTTTCCACAATGGCACTGTTGGCCTAGATTATTATGTACAACCATAGACCTAAGGTCTATGGTACAACATATGATTACAGATTGAAATTACAGAAAAAAAAATTTTGCTACGTCCAACCAATTATAATGATTTTAAGGCAACCTCAGAATAATATATCAAGATTGAAGGAAAAATTACAAGACTTTCTTTGATGTAAACAAAACAAAGTTGTAGTTGTAGTTTTACAAAATGAAATAAAAGAACCCATAAACAAATAAATAAATAAAAACAACAAAAGAAAACAAGTAAACCTAACTTTACGGTTTAGTAGTAACATCATTTCGAAAAAAATGTGGAGGGGAAGAGACAATTGATGACAAAGATAGCAACATATGTCAGGATTTGATCACATCTCAAAACTCAATATTTGTTGACATGCATCAATATATTTTAGCTTTAAATTGGATTATGACAACAAATGGTCCGTTTACAAATATATTTTCAACGATAATACCCGATATGTTGATACAGATCATAATGAATAGTAGGGGAGGGAAATTTAGTGTTTACAAGCGTACGTTTTACATGAATAAGAATGAAGTTTTTGCGTTTTATATTATGGTTTTAAACCACTATACTGGACATTCTTCAGTGGTGTCTCTTATTACACCACATTTTTAAATATTCTGAAAATATATACTTACTCTAGTTGGTAGTCAAACTATTTCTTTGTCATTGATAATGATAAATTCATTGTCATTTTCACTCACAAGTTCAAGGAATCGTGTGTGCTTTTAATCGTTTATCCAGAGTTTTCCCGGTTTAATATCTTCAAGATTATGCATGTTTAATTACAAACAAAATTATCGACATATCTTCGCACAATACTCTAAAATCCACGAACACAACTTAAAGTTTCAGATATTCTGAAATCACAAATTAGTATCTTATCTATATCAAACATTATCATATATTACATTTTTAATAGGCTACTACTTACAAATAATGAGAAATATGGATCAATAACTCTTTTTACAATAATAATGTGTGACAATAACTATTATATATTATTAAAGATTCATCATATAAAGTTGTGTATATTATTCATCTTGTTTTACGATACGTTTGTGATAGCATTCATGTCTACGAGAGTTTGTATAAAGAAATCAGCAATAAGCAATTTATTTATAAAACACGAATTTGTTTGCAACGATGGCATTGCTATATAGGCTTTATTAAGTAATGATGTGATTCAATTTTTCGAGGCAATGAGCCCATACAGCAGTAAATGAAAGCTTTATTGCAATTAATTTGCATACAATTTTCAGATGATATCACTATCGCAAAACGCGTGGAAAGCGTCACCATTCACTGACGCAGACCTACGTCACGCAATCAACGCCCCGTGTGCAACGTGTTTATTGTATATTAAAGACTCCACTGACATCACACCCTGTTGA